>JXSR01S043359.1:0-10211 GCA_000969725.1 Ophiothrix spiculata | reverse complement strand
GGCTCTCTAGTGTTTTCATTCCCTTCGCTTTACAATAATGTGGTATATTGTGATGTGTTTTCTTGTTCAAAATATGTTAGGTTTTGCGCCATATGTTGTGAGCATTTGTCCATAAAACTTTGGAAATGTGTGCCCAAATATGAGGCAAATTTGGGCACAAACATGCGATTTCAAATTTGATTCAAAATGTTTGACACTAGTTTGATATATATAGATCAGTGGATCCCTTTTCCATAAAAATATGTATTTAGGTGGCTTTTCAAAGTTTGCAGAGGCACATCCCTACCAAAACCAATTAAATTGGGTATAAGATGAAAATGTATGCATTCCATTAGCATCCGGCAGTGTTTTTTTACTTAATTCATACATTTCAGACATATTTTGGATTCACTTAACTAAACATGTATGAAAGGGTAGGTGAAAAACGATTCGTCATGGTTTTTTTTTTCATTTTTATAACGTGTCAGAGCTCCAATTTCCCCCTTCATTTTTCAAAATTTTCCGCCAGTCTCTAAAATCATGATAGGCAAAACATATTATGGATGGTGATTTCCAATCCTATCCACCTAGGGATATAACACTTCTAAACAGCAACACCAGCGAGAAACCTATTGAAATGTTCTTTGTTTCTCATGGACAGCATGGTTGAATGTTGCCATATTGATGTCCCTGAAGTCAGGAATTATGATGCGGCAAATGCACATTTTTCATTACGTCATCACAAATTATTCCTGTTTATAAGCCTCTAAAGAATATTTAACCCACGATATATACATTTATCCCCAACGTTACTAGTGGAAAATCGCACTTTTGTTGAAAAAACGTTTGACAATGAATTAATTTTGTTTAACTCGTTAAAAGAAGTGAAATCAATCGTGTGAACTGTGATCAATCCTGGTATGAAATATATTAGCTCGCTCTATGTGCAGCCCACAAAACTCGGAATTCAGTGTGACGTCATGTTGAGGTGCGGCGCTTTCTGGCACGATTCAATCAATCGATTGCATTACAATTAATAACAGAATAAAGGGATTTCTAATAGGATATCGATTCAATGGACACACTTCTAATTTACTGAATACTTTATGATAATTATTAAAATGATTTGTCCGCGTATTTTTAATTGCTAATTTTTTGTAGCATTGGTCTGGTTTATCGAGAACCGTGGGGTCTCCTATATTCCGCACTCTACTATGTAGGATTATTGTATCATAGTCATGATAATGTTTGGATTCTAGAATAGGGTGCTGATGTATAATTGACCTTGTATACTGATTTTTAAGATATACAATTTCTTTTATCATACAAATATGTGACCGTCCATCCCAAACCAGCCGTAAATGCCACCTTTTGTCATTTTCACTTTTTTTAAATATTTTAAAAGACCATGCTTTAAGATTTAAAATGACACCCTAAAAAACTTCACATGATTTCCAGAAGTCAAGTTATGGTTCGTCAAAGGTTTTCAGGGAGTAAAACGTATAACTGAGATAAACGCGTTCAAAGATCAGTAAGCCCTATATTTTCTGTTGATAGTCTTAAAAATATGCAGATTTATTTCACATTTCCTATCATTTTCCTGAAATGAAACTTTGATGATAAAATAAAGCACAAGGATTGTGAATCTGTCTAAAAATAATTTCGGCAAATTACGACCTTGACATGTGTTTTAAACTGTAGCGCAAAATAAAGTTTCTGTCATTTACGGCTCATACAAGCTGGACAGCCACGTATTTTACTGCAGTTGTTCTTGAATAAAAACCCGTACCCGTTTTTTATTTTTTTATTTTGGTATTATCTTTGGCTAAATTTGTTCCTACCATATTAAGCATTTATTTTAAGTGCATTTGAATATTCAGCAAGATTGAGTGCGTGGTCATATTGGTTTATATGCGTTAATCAATCGGCTACTTGCTGCATATACTTCATACACAAACATCATTTAACCGCATAATTATAATAGGGGAGAGTGCTGACTCTTTTAAGAGTCTAGGGATATTCAGAGATAAAAAGGAAAGCCTTGAGGAAGACTTTAACACATTTAATCATGCCATTGACATTGTATTCTAAATTAGGATGCCTGTAAAATCTCTACGTAACTGAAATAGAGCAATAACCGATCTCTAATCTGTATAATATCATTACACACTTTGCAATAAATAGCAAATGGCGAGCATATTATGAATATGCGCTAAGTGTTTCTAGAGTTTCGTTTCAAATCTATGGTTATTTCTAGAAAAAAATGAATTCATTAGAATGGTAATTTGTATTAATTCCATGTAATAATATATTGACGGGGAGTGGAAATGTTCAGGCTTTTTCTACGTGCAGAATACTGATTAAATATTTCGAAAAACATTTTCTGAGTTATTATCATTAGTGAAAATCCGAATAATATACAGATGATATTCAAATATAATTCTGCTAGGATGATAAATTAAGTCACTGGGGCAATTTCAGAGTCATCCATTTCTTATCGACAAGTCTAGAGTGAGGCAAAGTGTTGCATTGGTAACAGTACAAACAAGGATCTGAATGTCGGTTATATTTATTTCATATCTGTAGTTGAAATTGTACATTAGCAATACACAATGATTATTCACTAATTGTCTACACTCTAAAAAATAATTTGTTGAATTTACTTAAAAAAATCTGTGCAACACGGTTGCCTTGATTTTATTAAGTAGGTGCAACAAGCATTTATTCACGTATGTTGTACTTAATTGACACGGTTTAAAAGAACTCTTTTTATTTGAGTTACAAACACATAATATTGCCGATAAATTGCATCTTATAAACTCAATTTAGTAAAACGTTCACGAATAGCGTCAGTAGATTCCACATAAATAAAATGCTTACAACAAATTAATTGTATACTGTATTTGTAAATAATGATGTAAATCATTCCTCTTAAATGCAAATTGTTCATGGATATACATTATTACAGTGTCAATTTATAATCCTCTTTCTTCCCAGTCTCATCATCATTTCGGTTCCCCAATTACCATGTAAGTTAAAGCCTCAAGCATGATAATATACCGTCAACATAATTGGAATGCACACTCTTTGACAAGGGCCGCTGCAAAAAATATGGTTAAGAAAATGTTCTTCTCTCTTGTTTTTGTTTGACATGTATGATAACTGTATCATAGTCATGATAATGTTAGGATTATACCGTAGAAAAGAGTGCTGATGTGTTGACATTGTAGTATGATTTTTAAGATATACAATTTCTTTTATCATACACATATGTGACCGTCCATCCCAAACCAGCCATAAATGCCAATTTTTTGTCATTTTCTCTTTTTTACATATTTGAAAAGATCATGCTTTAAGAATTAAAATGACACCTTATTGAACTTCACATGATTTCCAGAAGTTTAGTTATGGTCCGTCAAAGGTTGTCAGGAAGTAAAACATAGAACTGAGATAAACGCGTTCAAAGATTAGTAAGCCCATAATTTTCTGTTGATTGTCTTAAAAGTATGCAGAATTATTTCACATTTTATATCATTTCCTTGAAATTAAACTTTGCTGGTATTTTGTAGAAGGCACTGCACAAGGATTGTGAATCTGTCAAAAATCAATTTCGGCAAATTACGACCTTGACATGTATTTTCACCTGTAGCGCAAAATAAGGTTTCTAGCATTTACGGCACTTACGGGCTGGAGAGCCACATAATTATACAAAATGATGTAAATATGATTCCTCCTAAATGCAAATTGTTCATGGATATACATTATTACAGTGTCAATTTATAATCCTCTTTTTCCCTGTCTCATCATCATTTCGATTCCCCAATTACCATGTAAGTCAAAGCCTCGGGCATGATGATATGACATCAACATAATTGGAATGCACACTCTTTGACAAGCGCCGCTGCAAAAAGTATGGTTATGAAAATGTTCTTCTCTCTAGTTTTTGTTTGACATGTTTAATTATTGTATCATAGTCATGCTAATGTTAGGATTATAGAATAGGGTGCTGATGTATGATTGACCTTGTGTACTGATTTTTAAGATATACAATTTCGGCAAATTACGACCTTGACATGTATTTTCACCTGTAGCGCAAAATGAAGTGTCTGGCATTTACGGCTCCTACGGGCTGGAGAGCCGCATAATTATTTAAAATGATGTAAATGATCCCTCCTAAATGTAAATTGTTCATGGGATATACATTATTACAGTGTCAATTTATAATCCTCTTTCTTCCCGGTCTCATTATCATTTCGATTCCCAATTACCATGTAAGTCAAAGCCTCAAGCATTATGATATGACATCAACATAATAGGAATGCACACTCTTTGATAAGGGCCGCTGTATGGTTATGAAAATGTTCTTCTCTATAGTTTTTGTTTGACGTGTATGATTATTGTATCATAGTCATGCTAATGTTAGGATTATAGAATAGGGTGCTGATGTATTGACCTTGTGTACTGTATTTGTTTTAATATGCTGTGTATTTTTTAACTGTACTTTTGTATATACTTGGTTTTTTTTAATCTAATGCCTATCCTGTTTTTTTTTCTTAAGGCATTTTTAAATACATTTGGTTTGGTTTTGCTGTAATTTATGTGTTTTTCATGTACGGCGCTCCGAGTTTGCCTATAGTTGCGCCTTATAAAAGCGTTTTTATTATTATTATTATTATTATTATTACTGATTTTTAAGATATACAATTTCTTTTATCATAAACATATGTGACCGTCCATCCAAAACTTTTTTTCTAATATGCTTTAAGAATTAAAATGACACCTTAATTAACTTCACATGATTTCCAGAAGTCAAGTTATGGTTTGTCAAATGTTTTCAGGGAGTAAAACGTATAACTGAGATAAACGCGTTCAAAGATCAGTAAGCCCTATATTTTCTGTTGATAGTCTTAAAAATATGCAGATTTTTTTCACATTTCCTATTTTGTCCTGAAATGAAACTTTGATGGTATTTTGTAGTAAGCACAAGGATTGTGACTCAGTCAAAAAATCAATTTCGGCAAATTACGAACTTGACATGTATTTTCAACTGTAGCGCAAAATGAAGTTTCTGGCATTTACGGCTCATACGGGCTGGACAGCCACATATTTAGTGCAGTTGTTCTTGAATAAAAACCCGGGTTTTTTTTATTTTCGTTTTTTATTTTGGTATTATGTTTGGCTAATTTTGTTCCTACCATATTAAGGATTTATTCTAAGTGCATTTGAATATTCAGCAAGATTGAGTACGTGGTCATATTGGTTTATATGCGTTAAACGGCTACTTGCTGAATATACTTCATAAACCAACATCATTTAACCGCATAATTATAATAGGGGAGAGTGCTGTCTCTTTTAATGGGTCTAAGGATAGTTAGAGATAAAAACCAACGCCTTGAGGAAGACTTTAACACATTTAATCATGCCATTGACATTGTATTCTAAATTAGGATGCTTGTAAAATCTCTACTGAAATAGAGCAATAACCGATCTCTAATCTGTATAATATCATTACACACTTTGCAATAAATGACAAGCATATTAGGAAAATTCGCTAAGTGTTTCTAGAATTTTGTTTCAAATCTATGGTTATTTCTAAAAAATGAATTCATTAGAATGGTAATTTGTAAAATTCCAAGTAATAATATATTGACGGGGAGTGGAAATGTTCAGGCTTTTTCTGCGTGCAGAATACTGATTAAATATTTCAAAAAACATTTTCTGAGCTATTATCATTAGTAAAGAACCCCGAATACTATACAAGTATACAATTGTGCTAGGATGATAAATTAAGTCACTGGGGCAATTTCAGAGTCATCCATTTCTTATCGACAAGTCTAGAGTGAGGCAAAGTGTTGCATTGGTAACAGTACAAACAAGGATCTGAATGTCGGTTATATTTATTTCATATCTGTAGTTGAAATTGTACATTAGCAATACACAATGATTATTCACTAATTGTCTACACTCTAAAAAATAATTTGTTGAATTTACTTAAAAAAATCTGTGCAACACGGTTGCCTTGATTTTATTAAGTAGGTGCAACAAGCATTTATTCACCTTACCTAAAATTTAACAGGGTATGAATAATTGTCAAAAATTAAATGAATTACCTTGTTTTTTAGTTCAACGTTCAATCAGTGACGAATAAATTTATATAAAATAGTAACGTTTTAATAAGGTGTTGCCTTTTTGTGAGTCAAGAAAACTTAATTATCGTTAACAAAAAAATCTAATGTAGCTCTGTAAGTTACGGTGATACATGTTTAAAATAAATATTACCCTAGTTCTAAACTTGTTTCATTCATATATCTAAACCATCTTAACAAATTGTACATCATAATCATCGAACGTGGGTTTTGTGAGCAGCAACATTGGCAAAACATGTGACTCTTTGAAATCATTCTAATTCAGATTATCTTTCAGTATTAATAGTTGTAAAATTAAAAGCTTCAACTTGATACCATTCAGCTCCATTCAATCGTGTGCTTCAAATAATGCCACTACATGTACCAGTAGCCTTACAGGGCAAAACGCACTCAAACGGATAAAAGGAATCTGACATTAACTCTCGCTAAAAAACATTATATCGATTTAAAATGCAGCAATTTTGGAACCGCATTGAAAATGGACGGTCAAAATTTGAATCTCAACTTAAAACTAATATCATTTAATTTTGTGCTTTAACATACAAATACTTACTAAACCTTAAGAGTGCAAAACGCACCGCAAACTAATAAAAGGAATCTCACCTTTACTGTCATACTTGCAAAATATATACGGAAATGTGTTGGCTCGTGAAAAAATACACATTGCTTTTAATTCAATGGCCTTGATAATAATTTCTGCAATATGGTCCCGTGACTCCCCCCCCCCCCATTATTTATTATTTATAATATCTATATTTTCAAATACTGAAAGAGAATTATCATCTCCATTTAACATAATTCTTTTTTTTTTTTTTCCCCTCGCTTTTTCTAGGATTTCAAGTTTCTGAAATAAAATTGGCAACAGTTAAGGCTCTAGCTTTGGCAATATTATTAGTCATACCTCTGACTCCGAGTGTATATTGTTTGTAATTGTGCATCATCATCATTTTTGTTTTTGTAGATTATATCATTTGGTCCAGTAATAAATAGGGATGTATTTTAACATGATCTTATGGTCCGTACCCCTTTTCTCCATAACCTTTGGTAAGACCAAAGGGGGGGGGGGGCATCACTCCCCCATTTCCATTTTTAAAGCAAAAAAAATGCCAAATTGTGATTTTTTTTTTACTCGAAAGTACTACATACATCATAATTACGTAACGCTTTGGCCAATTTCAAGAAGTTTAGTTCAATGAGAAAGGGAGATCCTACCCTAAAGAACTTAAATGTTTCAATTCAGTACAGTTTTTAGAAGCCAGTGTCTTCATTTCAGGTATGCTTATGATTTAGTAATAAGGGCACGCGCCTTGTGAATCACCTGAAACCGCTGAATGTTTTATGGCATGTTAACCTGTGTTTTTAACCATGACAAATCATGCCTGTACTCTTTGATCTGCTATTTGAACATTGCTTTAAATCACATTAAATGAAGTCACGGTTTAATGTAAATATGTTCAGGATCTAATTAAATAAATATTCACTGGTTGTCAAACAGCATAGATGTGCAGTGACTGATAATCGACTAATGCATTGTACTGACATACATTTAGTCATGCTTAATTGAAAACACCAATTGTGGCTAAAATGTTTGATATGATTTACCGTCGTTTTTGATGATCGTGTAATGCGGTGCTTTCCTTATTCTTATTGAAATTTACAAAGTATTACAATATCAAGAGTTAAAACACCAAATTGACAAGTTGGCGACATCGCCACTATTTGAATTTCTGTCCATTTAGTGAAATAATACGGTGTCACATATCGATGGTTGAGTACCACGAATCCGTATCTGCATGCAATAGATTCAGATTCAAATTTATTTCAATATCAAAACAAATAATATACATATTAAACACATAAGATAAAACACACTGATATTGTATACATAATCGGAAGGCCAAGGAGTCCTGAAGTGATTATGAAATTATAAAGTTACACAAAAAACAGTCTGCAAAGAAAACGAAAATAACACAAGACAATGCCCCAAAACATACTAGTTCAAAATTTGCTACATGTAAAAATTTATTACACAATTTCAGCGAGTGCTTGCTATGTCTCTTAGCATTTATGTGAATAACCATGTTTTCAAGATTATTGACATACGTTTTCCAAAATCATTACATTCATTTATTCAAATTAATTGACAGTTAAAGTTATGTGTCGGTATGTCTGAACACCACAACAAGTTTTTTGTTATATGCCATACATATCATAAGGAAATACATAACGCTATGTGCCAATGCAAAATCAGTAGTTTGTGTTCAGACATACCGAGTAAATAAAGGAAAAACAAAAGAAATATTATAAGGAAATACATATGGACTTATGTGTCATACGTAGCTCATACGAAATGGATAGTTTGTGTTCTGACATACCGACATATGAGTTTTTAACCAATGGTATAACAAAAGAAATAACTCATAATTTTCAATGGTTATTATTTTCACAAATTTAACGTAGTGTAATTTATGTCGTTTAACCAATGTTAACTATGTGCATTGTCTTTTTGAATTATTGTAGGAAAAAGGGCATGTTTTATAGTTTCAACCTTAACTCAATTTGTCAAAAATACCTCTTGTCCCAGTATGTCAGAACGGCGACGAACTGTTCTCGGATATTGTTGGTATGAGGATATTGCCCTGTGGTACCCAGCCCTCGATACGTGAAACTTGCTTCCACTAAATGGGCGGGAAGTTGTAAAGTTAGCTAAAGTTAGATTGTATACATAAATGGCGCTTACGTGATTTTTTCTGTTTATGTACATGTAAGCTCCATAATTGCAATTTCCAAACTTTTATTTTTATGTTTGAATATAACTATATTATTATAACTGTTAAAAACGTAAAATACAAATTAATGCTAACCAATATACTGCTAAAACTAAATATCTTGAATTTGCAACTTATCGCTCATTGAAATAGAAAATTATTTATTTACCCTGTTTCTGAACTAAACATCAAATTAAACTTAAATACCAGTATTAGTTACAGGGTATTATTAAAATCACAAAAGAAATAATAAAAGTAATAAATGTTTAATGCAGAAGAAAAATCTACATTAAAAATATATCTAGATATATAAATGTGTTTGTAAATACATTTAGCTCTGTCTAAAACCCATGAGGTTTTCTTTGCCACAGTTACGGGCTTTAAATTTTATAACCAACGTCATTTTGTTTAAAAATATATTACTAAATACGACGTATACTATTAATATTAATAATAGATGTAAAATTTAAATGTTTGTAAACAATACCTTGTCTTATGACCGGAAGTTCATCTCCTTTATTCAGATATGGACAGCAAATAAATTATGCACCGATATTATAATCCTATTCCTACAATTTTGTAATATCCATTCCAAAGTAATACTCCTTTTAGTGTGCAATATATAACGGTAGTACTTGCATAATGCAAAAATATTGCATTTGCTCATTTGTTAAATATACATGTTGTTAACAACCAATTTCTCGTAATTCTACTATTAAAGCGTAACCTTACAGGTGTTATGCCATACGGTGCAGTGTTTTAAATATTGTAATGTAATTCATGCAGATGGGTTACTCTGAAATCATTTTCATAAATTTCAGCTCATAAGATGAATACTTAATATTATATTATTATTATTATTATCATATTAAACAACATTAAATGGATTGGAACAAATATCTGTAAGGGAACATTAACATAAAATTTGTTTTAACAGTTGAAAGAAAGCAGGTGGCGCAACGGTAGTTCCCTCGCCTTGCACAAATGAGCCCAGGACTGTCATGGGTTCGAACCTGGTACGGTGTAGCAGGAATGTAAGTCCCCCGTGCTTATTGTCCTTACACTGTTTACTGTTGTACAGTAAAGTATAAGCTAACAAATCTCACGCACTATTAGTTTCACGCTTTATTCCGTTATAGTCTATGGAAAGCGGACCACCGTCTCAGGGGAACTACGATTAAGTTCACACCGGTCCATGCACTGTATGTGCAAGTTTTTGCCAGTCCAAACTTTATTCCGCATGTTTTTCTCCGGGCGCTCCGGTTTTCCTTCTGGCAAATAAATCTGACCATTTGACAGAGGATCCTCATGGAAAGCA
>JXSR01S043358.1:154495-166644 GCA_000969725.1 Ophiothrix spiculata | reverse complement strand
TTTGTTTTAGGTTTGATTTAATTAGTTAAACATCTCTAGTACAAAATGCAGAACTTTAAACAGACGTTTCACTCAAAATCAGTCAAATATATTCAGAAATAAAATATTCGCAAGATGGTATGCATACCTTGACGTGGATACTATCATGGTAATCACCAATAAGTCCTCTGACATGTCTTAAATCTTGAATTTAACTTTAAAAAATTAATGTGTTCATTCATTATAAAAGTGCATTTTTGTCGGAAAACTTGAGAACATTTAGTCAGTGACCAATTTTAATGAAAATCATACATATCATGATATGGGTCATTATAGGTGACACAATTAAATGCAAAAATTGAAAAATAGGCCATTCGTTGAGAAGAGGTTTGCAAATGGGGGTAATTATATCGCCGCACAATCTCAATTCCCTCAATATTCCCGACGATTTTTGCTTTAAAAAAAATCGCTCCCCCCACCTAAAATTTCAACCTTCCACCGCAAATGGTGTCTCCCCCGGGTTGCTTAACTTTCTGTAAATCTTTGTGTATATAAGCATAATTTGTAATTTACATGACTCATGGAAGACGGGACACACATATTAAAAAGCACTGGGTCTCAGCTTTGATAATTAATTAATAATGTTGAATCCAACGTACCGTCAAGAAAAATGTGTAGTAGGCTTGTTTGTGAGTTTGATTTTCGTTCTTCTAGATGAACATCCATTTTTTGAAACTGTGCATTCATCAAATGCCTATAAGTACTGGGATCGCGAGCTTTACATCTGTTACATCTGTTATCTATTTTATATTTGACTCCCACCCCAACCCAAGGTATATTAGCTTATATTATAGAGTACGTAATTCATAATTACCTATTATGATGATTATACCATAGGTCAATAATTTGTGAAGTAAATACAGTCGTAATTACTGCTGCCTACTAACATGGAAACAAATCAACTATTTTCCTTGGATAATTAGTAAAAAAAACACATTTTAGGTGATTTTTTCCACTTTTTCTAACCGTCATCGCAAAAAATATATGTCTGTCTTGCCAAAAATGTTAAAAAAGTTTTTTCGATCATGCAAATCGAACATCGACTCTCTTACCCCTTAAAGATTAGAAATCGTTTTAACAGATGAAATGAAAATTATCAAAATTGATATCATCTGCAAAGTCCCCCCTTTTGGGGTGAGCCATCACAATTGATCACAAACTCTCCTGATTTGCTTCATTAAACATTTGAAATGCTAAAGATAAAGTTTTGATTTCTTAAAAACAGTTTACTTTGAAATTAAATTTCCATATATAGTAGAAATTGTACCAAATAAAAAGCCTTTTTAAGAATTAACAAAAGGACATGCAAGCTAGGAGATGTGAAACATAAATGTTTCACTTGGCTTGGCCTTGTCGCTTTCATTCACATTGTGTGCCAATATAAGCACCATGATAGGCCTCATAAAAAACAAAGTTATTTCTCGTTTAACACCTCCCTCCCGTCTCACATTTTGAGAAACCTTTGGACAAGAAACAACTTATTTTTTTTTATGTGGCATTAGGGTCTATACGCAATTGACATAAAAATGTTGATTTCTATTTGCACAAAATATGATGAGGGAGGAGGTTTCAGTCAAGAAAACTCTGCAGCTATTGCATAATATCTACCTTGATGAGTGACATACAGTTTTGGACATAGATGGAATTCTCAAAGTGAATAAGTGAATTAAAATAGAAGCGGGGAATTTTTTTATCTGTAGAAGAGGATATCAGTGAAAGGATGCATGGTAGCACCATTTTAATACTGGAAGTAAGAAAACCATTTGAATTTCCTGGATTGACTGAATAGGATTTATATATATCTCAGGGATTTTCCCAGAGTTGAGTAGAGTAGAGTGGAATGTGATCCAGGATATCGACAAGGTCAAATCTGGTATCAGAGATTAAAGTGGTATACCAAAAGTTTGATCCCATATTAAGAATCAGGCTGTATGATATGACATTACCACATGAATTGCATGCGGAATTTGCCATAAAAATTAAATTGGCAATTTCTCATCTGAGATCAATTTGTTTAATATCCGGTGCATAATAAATGATACATGATACAACATGGACTATAATTAACTAGACAATAAATTGAGGCAATCTGATCTAATGGATGTAGGTCGTGCCTATTGTTTCACACAATTTCATGATGAGTCTGTATTTTAGATAATTATGCGTACCATGTGAACTTCGAATGCGTGCAAGACTCCAGATCACAGATTCAGTGGTTGAACATTAATGTTAACCAGGAACAAGTATGTTTGAAAGCAATTTCGTGTCTATTTGAAAGTGTGGTTAGTGTGGAAATGGGTCAGTTGGCCAGACAATCATGGAAAATGATTAGAACAGAGAGTTTATCATTTTAGTTTCCTCACTCAAGGTTATCAACAACAATCGGGATATCCTGTATGGAATAAAATTACAGGAAGTATGATGTAAGAAGAAGACACAATGGACATGTTGACGTCATGATAAATTTGGGATTCTGGAGTCAAGATCTTGTACCTGGTGTGCCAAACTTGGGTCATGGTATATAACACAGCATTTAAGGATCTGTTTCATATTTACTATCTAACTTTGGCTTGGTGAACATCATTTCCCTGTTGTATAAATCTCAGCATTATGGAGATGTTAGGCAATGAGTCTGCCATTACTGAATCACATTCAACATCAGTGAATATATTTTTTGCTATTTTCATACCAATTTTATCATTCTTAACCATATTTGGAAATGCGGCCATTATATATGCCTTTTGGAAAGTGCCTTTCCTTCGTGAAAAACCAACAGAGTTGCTGATACTCAACTTAGCCGTGGTTGACTTCTGCACGGGGCTGTTAACCTTGCCCCTATGGTCACCAGCGTACATCATGCCAGGGGCATGGCCCTTTGGTGAAATTGGTTGCAGAATCACAGCCGCTTTTAACAATATAACAGTTCATGCAAGTCTCTTTGCTATTATGACAATCAGTATCGACAGGTTTCTGCTTGTGTTGATGGAATACCCAAAATATTTAAAAATGCAGTCTAGATATCGTGTATATACAACAATCATTGCGTGCTGGATTTTTGCATTACTGACTGTCATACCACAACAAACTATCTGGAACTTATCCAAGGAGATTGATGCGACTGCCAAAGCGATCAATTTTACTCAGTTATGTTTGTTCCCACCCAGGAGGGTCAAAATCTACTCGTCGACCATATTTGTAAGCCTATACTGTGTGCCAGTTATTTTGCTTACTCTGCTAAGCATTGCATTTTTATTTCTGCTGCGTCAAAGGCTGAACAAAAACAAACGCGTAGAAGGGATCAGCCGTGTTAGCAGATCTCCTGCTAAGCGTATTCAAATGACGCCCTCACAGATGATTCACAGCCGCTACACGAGGCCGGCTATCAGCCTCATCGCGGTTGTGTCAGCCATGGCTATCTGTATGTTGCCGTACTGTTTCTATGTTATTATTGTGGAGTTAGGGGATGCTGAGAGTAATACAAACTTATTATACCCTCTACTACTTCTACAATTCTGTAATGCCTGCTTGGACCCATTTTGCTACGGTATGACACAAAGAAAAATCAGACAATTTTATAGTCTTAATATGACTAGATGCAAAAAAGCTGTTAGACCATGAATATCTTTTTTGATCTGCAATATAGGCTGGTTTGTTTGTTTGTTATTTATTCAGCACATTCTGGAGAAGAAAAAACAATAATAATAGAGATACAATGGTACAAATTTACAAAAAACAATACAGTTTAAAATCAAACACCGAATCCGAAATGTGCACGGATGACCCATTAAGTCTGGCTACCTATGCAAACTTATTTCCAATGGGGTCTGGACGCTTTTTTGCACAGCACAAACACATATACAATTCTGTATTTTCGATTTGTCTATAAGTACAGTGGAAAAACACAAAATCACTGGGGACAATAATTTTAGTTTGTGTTATCAGGATTTTGTGTTATCCAACTGAATTCACATAACAAATTCACACTTGGGACCAAATAACCATTTTGTGTTATCAGTGTATTTGTGTTAACAGATTTTGTGTTAACGAGGTTCCACTGTACACTTGGGACCAAACAACCATTTTGTGTTATCAGTGTTTTTGTGTTAACAGATTTTGTGTTAACGAGGTTCCACTGTACACTTGGGACCAAACAACCATTTTGTGTTATCAGTGTTTTTGTGTTAACGAGGTTCATGTACCTGTTTAATATTATGGTGTATGTCAGTAAAACTTGAGAAGATTACACATATTTATTCTGCAAATAAATTATTGACTACAGGGGATTTATAGTGTGCTATGCCTCCTTGATTTGTAATTCCACACACCCTCGGCACACTTTATGGTAAAAACCTACAATCTTAATAATAATAATAATAATAATACACTACATTTATAGAGAGCAAATTACAAAAGGTTTTTAAGGGCTTAAAACATAAAACTACAATACAGTATAATATACTGTATATAAGCAAGTCAATTGGTAAATAACAATTTATATGTATGTAAAAGTTAATATTTCTTTGGTGCAAAATTTGACAGTTTTCAGCTCTTTTTTGAAGATCCAGTTTCAGGTCTGAATTTTGCTCTTGCTGTAAATTTTTTAAAATGGTGTAAAGATGTCATTCTGAATAAACATTTCCATCATAAATTTTTCCACATCATGCAAAACATTTAACACCTTGGAGTACATTTTCTAGTGGTTTCTGTAGTTTCTTTTTTATTTCTTTCAAAAATTACACTCCAACACGTATACAAAAGATACAAAAGACAAGTTCTTTGATGAACTAGCCTTTTCTACTGATAAACAGAATTGAAAGAGGAAAAATGTACTTTTTTGAGAGAAAAAATGAGTTTATTGATAAACTTAGTTTTTGGCTTGATAAACTCACTGGGATTTTTTCTTTGGTTATTTTTTTTTTGAATTTTAGATAACTAGGTCTTTTATTCCATAAATACTGTTAATCAATAAATTCGGGTTTTTTTACTCGATAGAGAATCTCAGTTTATTAAAAAAATCAGTTCACCATACAATAAACTAAGATTATTGAATGTATTACCTATATTTTATCTTGTCATAAATGTGTTCATCACATTGTTAGGTGAATTGACAAGATACCAGTTTTATGAAATCATTTTACCAGACCCATTCCCTTTAACAAAGGGATGACACAATGAACTGTTTCATGAAATTTGTCATGTTCTTGATATCTGACAAATGACTTCCTTAAAAGCATAATTAGTTGTCCCGAAAGTGACATGCGAGTCTGTTTGTGTTATCACTATCAGGCTGGCTATATATGTCAGGATCATGTGATGTGTCTGATAATTTCCTATTCATTTGTGCCTTTCAAGCCCCTAAAAGCCTTGAAATTGGCAAACTTCATTTTGCACTAGTAGTGAAAATATTCAGGTCATAATTAAGTAAATAAATTGCAGGTGATTTATAGTGCACTACGCGGCTCCCCTGACTTGTAATTCCATGCGGCCTCAGCACACTTTACAGAGCAGTTCTAATAATTGGGTTAAATCACTACCTGGACTCTCTGGGGCCAAAGGGCTTACTGCGGCCTACATAAATTGCCGCAACCCTAGCTTGAGCAATTCACACCCTCATAGAATATACAGTTTTCGCACACTCAGCTCCAGCTGGACTCGAACGCAGAACGATCGATACCTTATGTTTTAAACAGTCCGAGAACTAACCGACTGAGCTAGCGAGAACTATAGTGAGTGTAATAGGGTGAAATTAATTTTTTCGTGATGCACAGTATTCAATGCATTCTTCCAAACACTTGCAAAGTTTTATTCAGAAAAATTGAACGTAAGTATGAAAAAAAAACCACAACTTAAAAAAAGACCATCAGCAGAAAAGTATATACCCTACTGGTTTTTGAATGTGTTCATCGCAATTTCATCTTTTACTTGATGATGAACTTTGACTGTCCATAATTTAGCTTGTGAATGCTGAGGTATAGTTAATTATGGTGTCATTTTAAACCTTATAGCATGGACTTTGGAGATATGTAAAAAAGGTGAAAATGGCCAGGGGCTGACTTTACGGATGCTTAGAGCTGGACGGTCACATTTGTGACTGTCCATCCCAAACCAGCCGCAAATGCCAGCTCTTTTCATTTTCACTCTTTTAAATATTTCTAAATACCATGTTATAAGGATTAAAATGACACCTCGATGAACTTCACTTGATTCCTAGAAGTCAAGTTATGGTCGGTCAAAGTTTATCAGGGAGTAAAATGTATAACTGAGATAAACACATTTAAAGATCAGTAAGCCCTATATTTTCTGTTGATTGTCTTTAAAATATGCAGATTTATTTCATATTTCCTATCATTTTCTTGAAATGAAACTTACCTAGTAATTTGTAGTAAGCACAAGGATTTTGAGTCTGTCAAAAAATCAATTTTGACAAATTACAGCCTGTAGCGCAAAATGGAAGTTTCTGGCATTTATGGCTCATATGGGCTGTTTTGTCAAATAATTAGAGAAAATTGGTTATGTTGACAGCCAATTCATTAATATAGGTTTGGTATCATTGATGCCAACAAGTGAGTTTGTTCTTGCTGGGTCCATAGCCAATTTTTTTTTCCAGGGGAAGAGACCAAGCTTATTGACTTGAATGTGTACAATCAACCCCATAATTTCATAATGCAGAAAAGTGTGTTATGGCAAAATAAGCCTCATGTTTTTTGTTTTTTAAAGCTGGACTAAAATTTACTTTGATAACAGTTTCAATTTTTTTATACTTTTTAGAGAAACTAAATGTTAGAAATATTTGGAAATCTAATGGGCAGTTATTATCAACAGGTAGAAAATGCATATAAAAAGCCAGTCCTTTTGAGTATAGTTGATGAAAGTTATTATCTACAAGAGACAAGCAAATATATACAAAATTCTCAATACATATCCAGTTATACTCACTGAGCTATGACGTTTCGAGACCGAGTTTGCTGGTCTCTTAATCACATGTTCAACAACTCGCTCTATCTCCTAATACAGGAGCGTACCGTTATTGATTCGTGATGAATCCACAGTTGATATTCAAATTAGCGGGTCACGCACGACACAGCGTTAACGGACGTGCGTTTACGCAGAACATATAAGTCTGTGCACTGCTCATCGCTTGTCGGGCACTTTTAGTACGTGCAAAAGCCCGGTGCTTTTTGAAATTGAAAACGTCCAAGCAGCAAATATTCACAAACTAGCACTTAGCTTCAGATTAAGCTAAATATTTTTATGAAGATGAGTAGGCCTATCTGTTAAATTGAAAACATTTAGAATTTAATTCATACGTTTTCAGGAAGATTTTCGTTGTTGAAAGGTATATAAACACACCACAGAGTTGTTCATCGCGAATCAACAACTCTGCATCCGATGCGTCGGCGTATTTTTATCACGCTCGGGCGACCAAAACCATCCTCGTGCGATAAAAATATGCAGACGCATGGATGCATCGTTGTTGATTCTCGATGAACAACTCTGTGGCGTGTTTGAATACCTAAATGATTTCTGCGACATCCAGGTCCAGTGTTGCATATTATCATACATAATTTAAATATTCAGAAATCTACTCACTTGTTGTTGATGTTTTAAGATGTATTATGTTTATTTATTTCATGTTGATATGTGCAATAAAATGTTGTGTAAAAGACAGAAAATCAGTTTTCATTAGTTGTCCTTGAGACCTGAGAAAATGGGTGAAAGATTGATTGAGACAGACAAGTCCATATCAAAATGATAAGGTATTGGTACAAAAATACTTGAAGATTTGCAATGTGCACTCATGGTGCATCACGGCAACAGCGTGGGCAACAACAGCAATTGCCACTGATGCCTTTGATTAATATACTTTTCATTAATCTCAGACATCATGGGAATAGGCCATTAAAAAGCAAGCTCTTTTTATAACTCTTGAATGCTGCATATAATTTTTAATCAAGTACACCTGTCCAGGGGGACTTACATTGACGAGGTATATGTATATGTGCTTGCATTTTTGGGTGAGTTTCCACAGATTTTGTACAGCGATCGGGTGATTTTCGTCTCAGATGAAAGCACCCAATTTGAGTAAAATTGGGTGCTTTTCTATCAAAATTGGTATATTGATGGGTGGGTTTTGGAGCAAACAGTGGTCAACAGCCCAATTTTCAAAATCAATTTTCCACACTTTCCTAAAACCCTTCCCACATGGATGATATACAATCACGAAGCCCATGACCTGTAGTTTTGGAAAACGGTTATCATTTGAGTCTGGTTGCTATGGTAACCAGGCTAGGCCTCTGATTAGTCAAACACGGTAACAAACGTAACTTAAAAACCAAATATTGCAACACTTTCAAACTTAGGAGGGTGGTACATAAGAACAATGCGCACAAAACCATGAAGCCGAATTTTTTCTGTGGTTGCCATGGTAACCATGGGCCGACCAATCAGGACATTTTCAACCATAATTCAAATTTGGAATTAGATATGGAAAATTTGGCTTCATTGTTCTGTAGCCCTTTGTTAGCTTAACATCTCTGCAAAATTTCATGGCTGTACCATTTTTCATTTTTGAGTTACCCTTGTTCCCGTTTTGCAACTTTGCGCATTTTGCTATCTTGAGAAATTAACAAAAACATTTGTAAATTTTTTTAAAATGATAAAAATGATAAAGTTGGTACTTAAATTGACGTAAGTTATTTTATTATAAAAGATAATTAATTTACATACATTTTGAGCCCATTTTGGTTAAAATCACATGTAAAATAGCGGTTTTATAGAATTTTTAAACTTAGCAGGGTTAAATATAGCAGGGTGAGGTAAAATAAAGAAATACATAAGAAATGCAATCAACCATTAATTTTTGACTGGGTATGATGTGCAATGTATTTTCTTGATAAAATATTCAACCTATTTCAAGTGACATGTTAATAACTTACAGAAAAATAATTTTTAAATAGAAATTACTTAAAATAACAGGCTTGGCGTTGCAAATGTATTGAAAAAACATCCCACTATTTGGGACTACCGCATTTCAAATGATCATAACTTTGGAACCACAAGTTCGTTTGAACTCAAATAAAAAGCATCTGAAAGCAGAGATTCTGTAGTTTAATGTAATGCATTTATCTCAGTTTTGATGTTGGAACCAAATTTTGAAATCTGTGACCACTGTAGCCCCCCCCCCCCCTTAAGTCCAGCAGGCACATACCCGTACAAAAAATGAAGACCCCCACCCCCTCCCGGGACACCTGTATGCTTTTTAAAGATTTAAGGCTTGTGTCAACCTATCATTTTTGGAAAAGTTATTGCTCTGTATGCAAAAAATGAGAGTGGTGTCTAAGATTTTGACCCTAGTTCAAAAAAATATTTTTTTGGTGCCAAAATTTGAAAAGCTTAACTAAAATTTGTTGGAAGTAAAACAAATGAACCAAGTGTCTTTATAGTATAACTTTTTACTTGATAACTTGAACAAATTTTAGTGAGACGTTCCAGAACTTTTGGTACCAAACATAACATATTTTGGTTCCAGGGACGAAATTAGTGTCTGACCAATCTACCCAAGATCGGCCGATTTCAAATCAGCCGATTCAAAGATAATTGCCGACATTAATACAATATGTGCGATTCCATTGATCAATTACACATCATGCGGTTGTCAGAGTTCATTCTATGCAAATATTTGCTGATTTGTTGTTTCTGATAAGTCTGGTTGGTACTAATACATGCAATTAATTTGATTTTTTATACTTTTCCTAGGATTCGTTGAAAAGGTTTGTGAGATCAACAGAATATAGATTTGTTCATACTTCCGATTCCGATCCGATAACCTGAAAATCGGTCAGATTCCAATCCATTCAGACAGATCATTCGGACACTAGACGAAATTATACATTTTGATCGATAACTGACACCATCATCTTGTTTAGAATGTAAATACTAGTATTTGGGGTTAATGAACAGCTGTTGCTGAGATACGGAGCAAAATCTTTTTTCAAAAATTGATCAGCTGACATCAGACTTAACCAGGTTTAAGTTCGACCAAACTTAATCATAGTTTAATGATATTCTACTGCTCTCATAAAACATTTTTCCCCTAGCTCTATTCTTATGCAATAGTTGACAAATAGTTGTAAGAAATCAAATTACATTGACAAAACACAAAACGAGCATGTCATACAAGCAAAGTGGAGTGATACAAAATTCCACATAGCCAGACATGTTAATCTTAAAATCTAACCGAAACCTCTGTGCCTTTGGACTGTTAGTGTGTACTTATTTCATTTTCCAATATCTCAAAAATATTACAAGCTGCAATAAATGTAACATTTTCAATCTGATTTACAAACAATTTAACAATTTTTCCCATAAGTAATTCAGGTACGACATTGTTGTTCACTTGGAATTGCCAATAGACCCAAGGGTAGGGGTTTTGCTGGCTTGACATGTAGTTGTACATGTATGCTATCAATTTTGACTAGCGCTTTAGGGAAAATTAAATGTATTTTGCCAGTTTATAAGTCCCTACAGAGTAGCATAAGGGCAGAATTTTGGTCGTATAAGCACAATTTGACTTCTTTGCATTATTTGATACTTAAACATATTTCTTTCTCTATGTTTTATTCAATACTTTAACATCTCAAATTATAGATCATGAAATATGTTCAAACTTGATCATTTTTCCATTAGTTATAGGAAATATATAATCCAGGGATATAATGTGTAATTTGACATTTTCAGGGGGAAAAAACCCACCAGACTGTTCAGAAAATCGGAACAAGCGTGTCCTATATTTTGGGCTGATGTTGCATGTCCTGATTGTGTGTGCTGTTTTGTTTGGTATAGAATATTGTGTGTACATGTCAACATGTCTATTTGTTCCTACACGAACACAATTTAAAAATGCTGCCATATTTTTTCAAAATTTAAACAGATGAAATGGTTGAAAATTTAATTTTAGGTTTTTTTTTCATATTTACAAAATCGAATCTGAGTATGATACTTATATACCATTAATATTTAAACAGTTTGACCAAAATGGTGGAGTTGGGCCCTTAGAATATATATTGACAAACTAGAAAATAGTGATATGTTTCTGTCCTGGTTTCTGTTTAATTCTCATGCAATGTGGAATTGAATGTTGACTTAATGGCACTACATTTTGAAAACACCAAGGCCCATATTCATGAAACACTGCTAACTCAAGTTGACAACTAACCTTTTGTATACCTAAAAAAAAAAAAAAAAGACAGACCGACCCAAAATTTCAATTTACTGACTTGAGGGCAACACAACAACTTTTTCTGTGCCTTATATATGAATAAATTGTTATGGAAAAATGTTGATGTTTATATTGCATTATTTGATCTCTGCTCAAGTTATGACTAAAAGACAATTTAATAAAATCTGATGTTTGATGGTTGAATTGATTAGATTTTAGATTGTTACAGGCAAGTAAGTTTGTTTGATAAATGACATTTAACTTGAAACAAAGCCATGTTGCAATTGATATTCAAAGTATTTCTTGTTACAGCCAAAAGACTACTTTGTACGAGGAGTATCAAAAAGTTTTAAAGATCACCTAAAAGAAATTAAGCCAGGAACATAATTTTGTTATGTGACCCTTAAGTCATCTTTACATAGCCGCTGTGTAAAGTAACACATTTCGCCCACTTAAAACTGCCTGTCCACAGACATACAACATTTTCAGGTCAGACATGCTTTATTACGACATTGTGACATCATTTATTGACCAATTCCCATATTTTTGGTATCAATAGAAAGAGGAGATCTTAACCTATACTATGGTATCAAAGAAATAGAAAGAGGAGATCTTAACCTATACTATGGTATCAAACATCTAAACTTTGGGCGTGTGATCATAGAATTACGGGGCTGTAACCCTTCAAATGCAAGAATTTAATCACATCGTGTTTCTTCAATTTCTCCATACAATTTATCTGGTTAGTGGAGGCAGGTTGTTGATAACTATCGACACCTATATAGAAAGTATAAATGCCATTGATACCATTTTGCACCTACTAATGTACACAAGGACCAGTGATAATTCTGACAAAGGTTTATTGACGTAGCTTCTTCAAAACTTTTTGATA
>JXSR01S043358.1:122413-139261 GCA_000969725.1 Ophiothrix spiculata | reverse complement strand
TCCATTTGATATATTTGTTCATCTAAGTGTTAAAAGCCTGTTTGGTTTCGTTGTCTTGCTTAAGTGTGTTTTGTTGTTTGATAAATGCATTTTAAGATGTAACAATATACATAGTCCACAGAATTTGAAATTACTGCCATTAGAGAGCATTACAAATCTGAAATGTCAACAATAGACACATCTTTAATGGTAAATTGATCTACAAGGTATATAAACCTTTAATTTCAGAGCTCAACTCTGGAATTACAACTTGTGATGTTAAAATGTTGTGCTGTCATTGCTGTTCCTTCGCAACAGTGGTATCAAATCTTGATTTTGAATTGCTTAGAAAATTTTTATGACAAGCCGTTAGCTCTTTTGCAACAAAGAAAATGTGTTTGTGGACACAATCATTGTTACAATAATGCACATGAGCTCTCAACATCGCGACAATTCATAGTTGTCAAAATGTGGACAGATTACTAAGGATTTATTATAGGTGAAAATTTCCCATTGTGCCATCACGGTGAAAATGCATGTCACAATTGTATTTACAAATCTCATCAGAAACAAGAAACATGCATCTTATTTTACCACTATGGCTATTTTAAAATTATAGTTAGGTCATGAAATATCAAACAAAGTAGGTAAAGGTTATCCACTTCAAAATACACTTTGGTTTATCTTGCACACATTTGATCAAGCTTAAAGTGTTCCTTTGAAGGATGATAAAAATGATTGAATCTAGCATGTGAATTTTGAAATATAATTTTATAAAATAAGTCGCATGTATACAGGAGTCATTTTGTGGTGCAGCTTTTGTTCCATTACTACCTTTGAAGAGCCATAACTTCTACTTGTGGGTATTGGAAGATGTTCATTTGGGTGTCGTTTTAATCCCTATAATGTAGTCTTTGCAAATATGTGAAAATACATTTGCAGCTTCTTTTATCAGTGGCTGATTTCACTAACATTTACCCCCCCCCCCTCAAAAAAAAGGGTTGTCTCAGAAACCATTTGCAAAAACACTATGCTGTATGAGATTTTTAATTTTTAATTTTTTTTTTAGGAAATTAGCTATGTCATGTGGTATGCAATATTTTTTTTTTGATCGCCCAACTTACAAGTGTGACGTGTTCAGTTTGTGGATTATTGTCCCCGCCGAACGAGTTCAGGATGGGGACTATAAAATGAGCTCCGTCTGTGTGTCCGTGTGTCTGTGTGTCTGTGATGAAAATGTTAACCCAAATGTTAAGCTGCCTCTATCTCCAGGACCGTAAGACCTACGGTAACGAACTTGGTGACATGAAGGGTCTCGAGATATACTTGCGCTGCGCAACTTTTTGGGGGTGTGGTCAAGGTCATTCAAGGTCAAAAGGTCATTTGAGGTCAAATCTCAAAAATGTTCAAAAAGTTGACCTGAGGTCATCCGCGGTCATTTCAGACCGCACAACACTAAATCACTCCACGAATGGTGTAGGGGTAGAAAGTCCCGGTAAAAAACATAGTGCAACCTGTAGTATTTTGTTGTGGTAGGAGAACTGGTTATACGTGACATGGTTTTATGTTAATAAATTGAAAAGACCTGAGTCTTGTGATCACTTATAATTCCAAAAATAATTGACATCCATTATTATGTTGACTTCAGGAGCGTTATTTCCGGTGCATGTCTACATCGGTCAGGAGGCATCTGTACCAGCCGGAACGCGCGGGGGCGTTGTTTACGTGCCCGTAGCGGAAAATTTTATCGGAAAATGTTTTTTCAATTGAAGGTTGTATTAAAGATTAAGATATGTTCTACAACTTTATATTAATTGAAATGTCTAAATATTGTCACGCCTATATGAAAAAGCCCTCAGAACTTAGGCTCTACATCATTGGTTTCAATGGGAAAGTTATTTAGTGGTGTGCTTCCTTCAAGGTCACTGCTATAACTCATGAACCCTTGACCCTATATGGATTTAATTTTGACCATGGATAGCTCTTGACCTAATTACTGATCGCCACACTCGGCGGGGACATATTTTATGCATCGCGTAAACCAGCGTTCTACTTGTTAAGTATCACCATACACTAATGTTGTTATTACAAGGCGATGTATCGCCCATGCGCCTATGCAAACATGGCAACTTACGGTACACAATAGAAAAATTAAAACACAACTTTCCGAAGCTGGTTTTACACTTTCCGGCAATTGCCGACAGAATAAGTGACTCGTAAACTTGTAATTAGCATTAGCACTATAGAGTCACTTTTCGTGTGATCTCCCTGATGTGACTTGAAATCTTAAGCTTAATCAGACGATTTCAAATGGAAATTTCACTCTTTGTGTCGGTGAGCTTATGGTACCATCAGCCAAAAGTTGTTCAGAATTAGTGTATCTAATAATGTCTGGGTCTGAATGTTTTGCACGCAAGAGTGTCAGATAACATCAAGCATACTACACAATTAGTATGTATTCAACATGTAGTTATTGGTGTTATCTGGTGCACTGTATGATGTCGACTGTTTATTAAATTATATACATTTTGTATTTTCAACAGCTTAAAAATTTGTTGAAGCAGATTTAAGGTGGTTTCAGAGTAGCTGTCGTTGCGGCAGATGACCAAGCACTTGCATATTGCCGCAATGGTCTATCACAAGAGAAATCTAATTTATTCCAACTCAAAATAACGTCGGTGCGACCATCACAACAAGGTTATTGATATATCAGCTTGTCATGCTTGCTACAAAATTTTTCTGATGCGATCACACTGGTCTAAGTTCCTATGTATTTTGGAATTTAAGAATTCTAAAAAAAACATTAGCTATAAATAATGGCATATTATATGTATCAATCATTTTTCATTTTGTATTAAGGTTTAAAGGCATATTTGAAGTCCTTAGACAAGGGACTTAGATTAGCTGTGAATAACTATAAAATGTTGGTTTGGGTCTGTATAATTACACACAAGTTTGCAAAAAATTATTGTGCGCAGAAAACAATGCAACCTTAAACTGGACCGGGAAACTGGGAATCTAAAGTGTCATATGCGAAGTCACTGTATGAGTATCATCTGATCAGTTTATATATTAAACCTACTTTAGCTCACTAATTAATTTTGAAACAAAACTTCAATACATATCAATAATTTAAATTGTTGTCTGTCTCAACCATAACCAATTTGTGCTTCTTGACCTGGAATTCTAGGAAGTGGCCATTTTGTGTTACTATGGCAACTGCTGAAGATAAATTTCAAGTATCTGTACTTTCAACCAGATCGTTTCAATCAATAAACTCATTTTCTGCAACATTTATCAGTTATATAAAAAAATTGATTTTTGTATTGGAAAAATTCAATGATTATAAATTACAACTTCATAATTTGCGGTTTATTTCATGTTGCTAGGACGATGACTTTTAAATTCGACCTTGTCATTAATAAGCAAAGGGGCTAGAAATGACTGAGCATGTAATATGTGTTTTAATTTGGAAGGATTGAGATGTATCCAAAAATCACCATAATATTTGGTACTTGAAAATACTAACACACACTGTAATTTAATCACAATTTGGTATATTATTTTGCAGTACTTTACGAGATCCGATGCCAGTTCACCCTCCGGCCAAATAAAGTATTTATCAAAATTTACTGGGTTTTTGCTTATTGAAGGAAATAGTAAATTAATTATATCTTGTAAAATTCAGCTTGATATCATGTTTATAAATGGTGACTTTCACATTTTTTTTCCCGCCAACCCTGTCGACCCCAACGGATACCCTGGGGTCGATTTCACTAACATTACGATGCATCGTACCTAACGGTTCAGCTCGTAACTACAACTAGACTTCACAAAGACGTGAAAACCCTATGTAAGTGTTCCCCGAATCGTAAGGTATATGAATTATGTATTAGAAAAATTGAACCCTTTGTTAACGTGGTGTGGGATCAAGAGGTGGTCATAGCTAACGATGGGTTTTGGACTTACGATGGGTTAACGATCTGGGGTTGATTTCACTAACATTACGATGCATCGTAGCTAATGAAGGGTTCAGCTCGTAACTAAAACTAGACTTCACAAAGACGTAAAAACCCTTCGTAAGTGTTCACCGCATCGTAAGATATATGAATTATGCATTAAAAAAATAGAACCCTTTGTTAACGTTGCGTGGGGTCAAGAGGTGGTCGTAGCTAACGATGGGTTCTGGTCTTACGATGGGTTAACGATGCATTTTATTGTTAGTGAAATCGACCCCTGGTCACATAACCTTGCGACTAGGTTACGATGTGTTTACGGCGTCATACCAGGTAGATTTCAGCAGACACCAATCGATGACCGACCAGTGCCCGGTCAGTGTCAGTGAGCCGAAGAGACACCAGAAGCATGCCAGTTTGTATATGTCTCAAGTTCAGTTATGGTCTAATAACGACCGGCGACCGACTGGGCTTTGCTTCGGTTCGGATTACAAGACTCCAGTCGGCAACCGGTGGTTATGTGACCAGAGCGGTAGACAGCTTTAACACGAAATCTGTAGGGCCTTACATTTTAGTTTTAGTGTTATCCATTAGACTCCTTCATGGGGTATGCATGTTATTATGCATGTTATCATGCAAGTACTTGTATCATTGATTGATTGATTATTAATTACATACGAATTCAGTGCCAGGGACTTGAAAATTAAATTTGTGTTTTAAGGGTTTTTGGGGTTAAGAGAAGAAGTTCCACTATAGGATGCTAAAATTATTGAACAAATTCACTTTAACACGTTCTTGAAACATGTTTTGTATCTGTATGATAACATGGAATGAAAAAAAAGGCCTGATCTGTGTTAAAACCCCATTGAAATGGTTATATATCTACTTCAGATTTCACTTGGTTCATTACACTAAAAAATACAGTTGCAAAAAGTAATATTTGGTTCAGTTAGAAGAGCAAAAATTTATTCTGACTGTTTCATACACAATCTATGGCATTATCACTACAGAACAGTCGGACAATGATACTATTATCAAATCCAAATATCAACTATTAATAAACTAAGCAGTAGATCATTTTATACAGAAAAATTAGTCACATTATTCTTGTTTTTTTACATTTATGGAGCAGTCAGAGTCAATCGCTATCCATTGCTTGTCATTTGCCGATAGACACAGACTCTGAGTGAACCATTACACAATTATAAGGCTTAACAATAATTTATTGGACAATTGAAACAAAAATCCATGGTAGGTGTTGTATTTAAAAACAATGGGCCCTGTACTTTGGATTTTTGTTTAAATTGTCCAATAAGTTGTTGCTTGGCCTATAATTGATCATTTTCGTAATTGATACCTTTCTGCTCAATGTTGGTACGTGGATGCAGTTATAACTAATTAAATTCTCACTTTATCATGAGCAAAAACTAACCCTTGTTTTCACTCACCATTTACAATTTTGATGTTAGCTTTTATGCAATTTCAAGCCAAATCATAAAATTTGACCAGTATCAAATCACATTAGCCCCTTCTGCAGACGGTAAAAAGATTTATTTTTTGTGCATGATGAAGCTTAAGCTTGCAAACTTACCTCATGATTATCATCAGGTGACAATTACGATAATAACATACATAGTTCATATTATTTAGTAAAATAAAAAGGCATAATTATACAAAATCTTTGTTAAATATAATCAAAGTGCTTGTGCTGTGAGGAATCTGCATGATTCATGTTAAGTATTAACCAAATATTTGGTTTTAGAAGCTAAAAAAATGACTTTGCTTAATAGACTTGTGTATCATCTTCAAGTATATATGTGTACCGCCGCGGTCCAGTTGTCGGCTCGTACATGTTGCTCCTTGTAGCATATCTAATGTATGGTATTTGTTTACATCAGATATGCTACAATGAGCAACATGTAGGGGTCGACAACTGGACCCTTTTGCCGCGGCGGTACACATATATCATACAAAATTAACCAATCAAATTATCACCATGAATATTAATAATGATCCAGATAGGGAAGAGTGCTATTTATGGAAATTCAAAAATAGAAATAGCATGGAATAACATCGGTCATGTTAGCATGTTTAAAGCAGCACTTAAAATATAACTTTCTTCAATAATATATGTTGTGAAGAAAAACTAATTGTTTATTCATTAAACCTATTATTGAAGAATTTGCTGATCATAAAAAATAAATGTATGGCATTTTCACATTGTCTCTTACACCTTGATCACATATATTCAGTTTACGGTATTCACTATACGCTCCTGGGGAGGCACTCATATTTGAAATTGACAGGAATTACCCTGTCACTAAGAATAAGAGCATGTCCCCTGGGAGCGTATAGCACCCGTATATATGTGATCAACTCCTTATGCATCATCATGTTTATTTAGTAAAGAAATTGAGACAAATATTGACACTGCTATTTATTATGAATAATTAATAATCTGTTAATCGATTCAGATTTCAATTTGGTGTTTTGGTAAAGACATGATGTGCCATACTTATATAAATTTGATGCTTTATTTAACTTGGTGAATAACACAGAAGAGCTTTGGACAATTTATTGTCTCTTAACTTTTCATTCAGATACGAATATGTCAAAAAAACCATGACCTTGCCCTTTTCCATTTTATATTAGTGTGCCCTATCATGACACATGCTAATCTTTAGATGGTAAAAGATGTGAAGCACAACATAAATTACTGCAAATGTAACCCAACTTACACATTTTATGGCAGCAGCATGGGTATACGACTTTGGAGCCAACATGTCGTTTTTGTGTACATAGCAAATGCTATTCAACTTGATCAAAATATGAGGTAGTGAATTCCAAATTCTGAAAGATATGCGATATTTTGTGTTGCAAGTACAAGCTGCATGTACAATATAAACATAATTACAAAATCAAAAACTAGTCTGTAAAATCTGGTGAAAAATGTATACAATGATAAATCAAAATTCTGTTTAGGCCACGCTGGTTATGTAACATATGTTCAGTTATCAGTGTGTATCAATTTAGCAAGCTAGCTTCTGTATGCCAGACAAAATATTTCACATACTAACCAACTATATGAAGAGTGTTTTTCCAAAACTCACTTAGTCCAATAGCTGCCACATGTTATATTTGCATAGATTATAAATCTATTATACTACTGATTTTATGAGTTGAATCTGTTGTCAAAACTCAGTGCAAATGACCAAAATTTATGTCATATTGATCGAAAATTCATACTAGTACTTCAAGGCACACACACAATAAGACAATTATTTAGAATCATGCCTAATCCCCGGACTTAATGAGTTTTGAAAAAATATGTTTTAATACTATTCTATAGCAACCCTTCAGGGCAGTGAACCGCGACCATTTGTTTGTAGTCGGGATAAGGACCCTCGTCCCCTGCAATATGAGGTAAAATGAGCATCAGAACAATTTGGATGAAGAATTTGGGTTTCAAAATCTAGCATCGCGGCAGCCTTTAGACTAAGAGAGTTTTGAAAAAACACTCTTCATATAGAATAATGAGAATAATAATAAAGCAGAAGCATAAATGTCATTCTTTCCTCATCACTATTACAGGCATGAGAATCTTCAGATAATTATCTGATTTCAGATATTTTGTTATCCAAAATCATCCAAATTCAGATAATTTGGAGCTCGATTTAACCACTTTAGAGGTTTTTTGCTTAAATTTTACAAAATTCAGATATTTTAATGAAAAATCATTCTCATGCCTGCTATTATGTTTTCCTTCTTGGTTTTGGTCTGCTATTGACTGATACCCACTGACAACTAAATATCCCTGAAAAATGCTTAGCAGCATGGTACTACCCTGATGTCGAAAAGTGTGTCTAAGGCTGCGATCACATGGAAGTATACTGTATACAATATCCTATTCACACTATTCGAAAGTGGCTTTACATAATATAGATATGCAACTATACAATTTTTTTCAAATAATGCACTCTTGCTATACGCGTGTCCTACAAAATTGTGCACCGTATATCCGAAAGTACACGTCTATGTGATCGCAGCCTTACACTGCCTTTACATGTATTTTTTTTTATTTCTGAGTCGCTGTTATGTATATCGCAATGACGGGTATCAAAAATCATGTGTGTACATCACACTCTTAAACTTGCTGTGATAAAACATTTTGTACTAAGTCGGTATGATTGTTGGTAGTAATGACGATCTCTACTGCATGCAGAGCCACAATGTAACAACTTGCTGCTGCTACTCCTGTCCAAGCAAAACAAGACTCTAAAACACATTGCAGCGTGCGTGATTGAAGTGCAGTAGCAGTGAATGTTATTTCCAGTTGCACATCAGTTTGTCACAGTCAGATAACTCTCCAAGCAACATGATGAACAATGATGAAATCAGCTTAAGTGTAAAAATGCCATTGCAGCTTAAAATGATTCAAGTGAAAGTTTTGCTGAAGGCAACATTATCCCAGATAGCAAAGTTAGCTGACCCAATGTTGGGCCAACTAACTTAGCTATCTAGGATACCCTTAAATGCTAAGCATCTTAAAGTTGACTTATCTATCTAACAATAGACTTTTTAAATATACAAATTTAATAAACAAATTCAAGTTATAGTTTTTGAAATGTCTTGTAGATGCTGGTCAACGTTTGTCTTGTATTAGTCAGAACCCAGTTGGTGTGTTATGAGCCCCTAGAGCTACACATGGCTTTCCATACATTGCATATTGTTACAATACAATGCAATTTGATGGGAGTCTGAATATTTTACAAAAATAGATATTCCATGTAATCAACAGTGCTGTTGCATATATCCTTTCGTTGAAGATCTGAATGCTACTGACCTTATTTGATCATAAATATCTTATCATTATTTGTAGATGTATTTTTTACATGCCATCTTAAGCCTCAGTCACACATCAAAGTATAGAACCCAACATATGACTACTGTACACTGTTTTGACTATAGAAATACAGGTATACCTATAAAATATTGTATGTTAGATGTACGTTATAGCCAAGGAATTTTTATAGGGGAACCGTTTTTCTCTGCCACCTTGTGTCGCTCATGGATATATTCGGAGTTTGGCCCGATATCCAGGCAGATCGTGCATTTTGTTTCACGCGCAAACCGTGTCTGTGTTTCAAGTAGTGTATATTGCAACTTGCTATGATCAAAGTACGCCAATTTTCCCGCTAATCTGTTGCGAAGACTCTCGAAGTGAGGCACGCGTAGCCGTAAAATGCCGGAGGTACAATAACTCGCCCTCCATGAGCGACAATCCAACATGGCCACCTTCCCATAGGATTTACACGGCGGTGAAATCAAAATGGCGGAGAATATCGGCTCCCGTATAAAAATTCCTTGGTTATAGCTCTAAACGTTGAGGTATGACTTGAGCCCTAATAAAAGTAGTTAGCATAGACGGAGCGGCTGCAACGCTGAAAATTGGATGCTTGCTGGAGTACAACTGCAGCACAACTACTCAACACATCCTCAAACATTAAGTAATATTATAACGTTTTACTTATAGACTACAACAAAATGATTACACACTTACAAAAATAAAATAAAGCAGTTATGATCACACAGTTAATAAGAATCCATCAAAAGTATTAGCATCAAGGCACCCAGATCCATAGGAACACTATGTACCATACTTAGTAATTATAACATGCATATAAATTAAAACTGACCTCACATTAAGAAACATTACCAAGATAATTGATATCAAGACTTGTAAATTCCAATAGGTAAAGATCACACAACTGATGCAAACTAACACTGATGCATTTTGTATTGATTCTCTACAAATTCCATACCTGAAAATATACATCATATTGATAACTTATATCTCTACAGTCAAACTTCCATCATTACGTCATGATAGCTAACAAAATACTTTAAAACAGTCCGGGGAGAAGGGGTAGGGCATAAATATGATACATAACCTGAATTGTTGATAAGATTCTTTGCATTTATTCCAAGTGACATAAATATTTCTTTTAACATCCGCAATACTGAGCAACCTGAATAATAATCATCAATGTTGGGTTTTTTTAACCCAAAATTGTTACACTACAAAAAGAGGATTCAAAATCGAGGGTTTAGTGCCAAAGTGCAGTATATCTGCATTCAAACAATTTTGAGAACAAAAAATTTCAAGATTTGATGGGACTTAATGATAGAAGAGGTAAATACAATTATTTCAGAGTTATGCAATAATTACAAATTAAATGTGCTAATCCTGATGTCATTGAAAAACCTCACAGTTTTGCAGATACTTCCCTGTGGCACTAAGCCCTTGAAATATATCGCCTGTTGTTAGAGATTGTAGTATCAACTTCAAGCCATTTACAAAATACTGAAACATACAATGATTACTCTCAAACGAACACCACATATCTATACTCCAATAGACCTCGAAAAGACATATGAGCTTTTGGCCTTCAACATACCCTGCCTAATGTCACTTATGTGTGCTTTGTAAAACGATGCAATTGACTCTTTGCATGGTCCACGATCAACGAAAGAGCCTCAGTCTGGAGAGTGACTTTACTACTTTTACGCGTCTGTGCTGCTTGGCTGCTGGAATGCTTTGAAATTTATGGGCGTGCAATTGAGAGACTGCATATAGATGTGTATGCGCCAAACTCAACGCATATTTGACCAATCGAGGCTCTCCCTGCAAATTGCAGATACGTGCAACGGGTGAATTTAAACCAATGTCCACCGTCTTCTGTGAAGGCAATTACACATTAATTATAAATGGTTATCACCTATCCTTTTCACTTCTGACTGCCATGGTGTGTAAACATATTATGCGAGTAGTTAAAATTTCTACAAAATTTGATGAACCCAATGTTTCTGAGTGGAGTGATTTACAACACAACATATGACAAGAACATCCATGATGTAAAACTAATTTTCATCCAGTAGTTCAAAACAAAACTACCTTTGTCTTCTGCTAACATTCAATTAGTTTTCATATAATAACAAATCCATCTTTATAGGCCTACAGCATCATGCCAAGTAACCTCTCAATCTTTGTACATCATATCACTAACACCCGAGTCATCCTTTCTAATAAGTGACAGCACGAACGAAACAAAGACAAAACTGATTATAATTATGCCAATAATAATGTGGTACTGACTGACTTGGAGCTTAGTGCAGTAAATTTCTAGGTTGCCAAATATGTGCTAAAATTGCCCTACTACATGTATTGGTGAAACAAATATTTCTTGGACAGTGTAAACAAAAATCCATAGAACAGTGCCCAATTGTTTGTAAATGCAACCCCAACCATGCATTTCTGTTTACTTTGTTAAAATTTTTACTTGGCCTACAGATGGGTTGATGGCAAGGAATTTATTGAGGGTATCACTGCTAATTTTGACTACTGTGCAAACCCTATGGGATGTCAACCACCTTGGATTGTCGCTCTTGGGAGTGAATTATAAGGCAAGCACTGACATCCGGAAGTCTTTTTTACATCCGGGACCTGTGTTCGATATAGCGCGGTGAAAACAATTGCTGACTCCCCATTCAACTCAATGGAGAAAATGACGGCTCTCGGAAATTTTGATTGATTCTGGCAAATTTTCAAGATATTTCAATTCCAAATCATGTGAGAATTTAAACCACAACAAGATATTTCATAATTTAACAGATTTCATTCTCGCTAAAAAAGAAAGGAAATTGAGGAAAGCCTGGCTGAAGTATTGATTATTTTCAACGCGCACGAAGTTCAACGCGAGTTATCTTTAGACCACTGCGCTGCGTATGACGAAGGTCCGCTTACAGCTATAGTACCTGAATCACACGTAATATGTACTAGCTGAAATACAGTGTAGGAACTGAGCAGACATAATCATCCTTGTATACAAATCTATTAAAGAGATCAAATCGGTTTATGGTTATCTGTAGGGTTCAGGTCACCTTAGGTTAGGCTGCGATCACATAGAAGTATACGGTATACAATTTTTGCTATACGTGAATAGAGGAGGCACTCACATTCTTAGTGATGGGGATAATTACCTGTCAATTTCAAATATAAGTACCTTTCCGGCAACGTATAGCGAATATCGTATACTTGTATGTGATCACAGCCTTAGGGACCTAAAGTATACTATTCACAAATCGATTCCAAATGTAAGAAAATGACTTGAATTGAAAACATACTCTGTTTCTAAGCAATCTATTATAGGTATGGGACTCACAATAATCACCAATCTAGATCAATCCAGATCAATCTGACAACTGAGAAGGGGCCTGAGTAGAAGTGATGCATATTCTGTAATTTACCTATACGGATATTCTAAGTATAAATGACTTCATCACATGTCGTAAAAAGTTACTATGAAAGAGATTGAAAGTGGCCTAAAGTATACTATTCACAAATCGATTCCAAATGTAAGAAAATGACTCGAATTGAAAACATACTCTGTTTCTAAGCAATCTATTATTATGTATGGGACTCTCAAGACTGGTTCACAATAATCACCAATCTAGATCAATCCAGATCAAGATGACAACTGAGAAGGGGTCTGAGTAGAAGTGATGCATATTCTGTAATTTACCGATACGGATATTCTAAGTATAAATGACTTCATCACATGTCATAAAAAGTTAAGCTGGTTTCAGACTAGCCTGTCGTGCTGCCGCACGACCATGCGACAGGCAAAAATTTAAAGTGCACAAACTCGACCTTGTCGCATCACGAATTGTTTGCGGCAAGCACGACAAGCCGATATATCGATTACCCTGTCGCGATGGTCGCAACGGCACAGTATTTTGAGTTGGAAAAAATTCAACTTTTCTTGCGACAGACCAATGCGGCAATATGCAAATGTGTCGTGCTGCAAATGTTTGTCGTGTGCCGCAACGTCGTGCGACAGCACGACAGGCTAGTCTGAAACCACCTTTACTATGAAAGAGATTAAAAGTGGCCTATATTGTTATGTACTTAACAAATACTGGTGCAATCAGAGATTATGGAATACGTCCCTAGATGACTATTATAATGCATTCAGAATTCAGCGATTTCATCACTGTAACATTGCTCGATAAGCAGTCTTTAAATTTTCAAGCACGTTTCTCATAGCGCAATAAAGACTGCGTATCAACATTGCACTGATGAAATCGCTGGACTCTTTAAGTACCATTAGCAGGGATGTGAGAGTGATGTGATAAAATTAAAAGAGCTGGGAAAAAAAGCTACAAATAGTGACAAAATGCCAAAAACAGGTTGAAAATGAAAAAAAAAAGAAGCTCAAATTAGGACTCTTTCGATGGCATTAAAATAGCTGAAATCAGCTTAAATCTGAACTCTCACACCCCTGCATTAGTCAGAGATTAGTTACACAAGTAGTGTACATAAACAACTCTCTGTATAATATGTTGTAAATAGTGTGGGCCAGAGTTTGAAATCGAACGCAATCAAAAAATGAATCGTTGAATAATTGAATGCATTGTAAGTTCCATTTGTAGCCTTGTGTCGTAGGCTTGCTATCACACAATATGGCAGTGACTTGGTTCTGAAATCAATTGCTGTGCAAACTATAAAATAAAAGCACAATATAAGAAGAAATGAATTAGTTTCACTACATATCAAATTGTTTTGGTATTCACTTATGGTGGGTTTATACAACTTCTTATTGATGGGGAAAATATATCAATACATCTATATATTTTTTGTCCATTTTTTTTTTTTTTTAAGAAAGTGAATTTGACAAAAGTGTTAAGTAACATTTACAGATCTGTTGTTCACAAAAATATAACATTTATCAACAATTTGAACAGCATTAACCCATTCTTATGCATTTACAACCTTGCAGTAAACAAGGTCTAGACTCAAACATGAGCTAGATTTATATCATGAATACTACATATGTCCAATCTTGTCAAGCAGCAGCAGAACAATTTTCAGTCAATGACAAATTTGACCATCTATGAAAATAAGCCATAGTATCACCCACAGTCTGATCACGCATATGAAACATGAAAATTGTAGACTTCCCTTTGTGAAAATGCCAAAGAGCACATGAGACAGTACTGACATGAGAGTTAATATCTTTGTTAAGGACAATACCGCACTGCTTAGAGGATTAAAACACCCTCAACATCCAATGATCGATGACTATGAGTTTGGGATTTAAAGGGCTCTAGGCCAAGTGTCTGTCCATATCCCATACTAGTTTGTCTTCAGAAGTCCAAAACGTACAAATCTCCATATTTGGAGAGGATGCATTTTTTTTTAAATAAATATAATTCTAGAAAGTCTTCTTTCTTCATGTTCACCCTTTCCAATCTTTCGCCTGTTTTTAGGCAAAAATTGTCCTTATATTGCAAAGTTTTGCCAAAATGAAACCCTAATTTAACTGATAGATACCTTGTCGTATGCCCTCTTTGTGCATTTTTGAGAACTTCTCTCTGAAGGGGGTATTTCAAAATATGGTGCCAAACCAAAGAACTTATGCTCGTCATCATCTTGAGCAGATTTATTGTACTTCCAGATATGTTAGGAGATTGGGCCGATATCCAGGCAAAATCGCGGATATCTCCACTTGACACATATACAGCATGTGCATTTTGTTTCATATGCAAATCGTGTCTATTATATTACGACTTGCTCTTATCAAGGTACACCAATTTTCCCTCTAATCCGTTCCGAAGATTCTAAGTGTGGCATGTGGAGCCGCAACATGCCGGAAGTACAATAGCCCACCCTCCATGAGCGAAAAACCAAGGTGGCCGCCATCCCATAGGATTTACATGGCGGGCAAATCAAAATGGCGGCAAGCACCAATTCCCTTTTTTATTTCCTTATGCCAAACAGACACTATGACATGCCATGTGTCATGATGGCATTAGACTGGAAATGGTTAATGGGTACTAATTCATGATGGCATAAGTCCAGAAAAAAATTTGTTTGGTTGCCCTCCACAGCTTTTTTCAGAGAGGGTCGGTCGGTCGTTGTTGTTTTTTTTTTTTCAATACTCCTCCACGGACCGCTAGGTCGATCGGCCGCTTCAGCCTTCACAATTTCCCCCAAGACTGGAAATGGTTAATGGGTACTAAGCAAGTGCTTGGATCATTATTGTTGTGTTGATAATTTCTTGCACAAATTATTTTCATTGATATCACCAACACTGTCTAATTCATCATTATGACATGCCACTGCATCTAGCCACTTGCATTGCTTGGCTAGCAAGTCAATTATGGTGCGTTCAGAGTCCAGCGATTTCATCACTGCAACATCGCTCGACGTCTAGCGGTACGCAGTCTTCAAAAGTTGAAGTGCACTATGTGTAGCGCGTGTAAAAACTATGTATTGGAAGACATTGTGTGATGCAATCGCCAAGAATCTTTGGACTCTGAATGCACCATTATGAGTCTGAGTACTCAAACTTGTAGCGTCTGTGTTTTTGTACGATAAATTGTCAGAGCAACATGCACTTATTTAATCATAGTACCTATCCATACACTTCATTTATACAATCTCCTAGGTACAATCTACTCTACATCTGTAATACTCCATAACATGATTAGTCATTTTTTGTCTGCACCATACTTACAATACACATAATGCTGAACACATTTCAGAATACAAAGACTTTATCACCATACCAATCCTGGTATCAATCTGCATATAAATACAACGGCTAGCTGGTAGCCATCTTGAATATATAGACCTCACTTTTTGTGAAGCCACTTGAAGACAAAGGAGGAACTGGACTCCAACTTTGGCAACGGTGTCGTATCCACACTAAATTTCCTGGGTTTAGTTGAAGTAGCCCCTGCCGCTTGCACAGATTTCTCTGTCTTTATAGCGTCCAGTTTGATTTTAAATTGTTTGCGTGGCCAGGTCAGGTTGGACTCTATACTTGGACTGGCCACTCCTCCTGGCGTCCTAATTGCCGCAGTGGCAGCTGCCACAGTGGCAGTAGACACAACACTAGTTTCTCCACCTATACCCACAGTAGATTGACCCACAGTTGGATTAGTCCCGCCTAACTTAACTGTGGCCATAGAATGATCAAGTGAAGGAGTCCACACCCCCTGACCAGTCAGATCTCAGAATCGATCCTGAAACTTGGAGATGTCTGGAAGATGATGATCGGAGAAATGTTTTGAGTCCGATTTCTCGTAGCCACCAAGTTTGTGTTTGTGTTTGTGATCGCCTTTGGCACCGGGTTGTTTTGCATCTGGTGCTGGGGATTCAGTTGCAGTACCTCCTGCCATTGGTGCTAGATGGGGTAATGCTCCAAACGAAAAATGATTTTGCTGGAAAAACAAACACAAGACAAGAATCAATGTCATATCAAAGTGATTTTGATAGCAAGTCTACACTGTTTTCCATTGAGTTTCAGCAATAAGCAAGACTACATGCATATGAAGCTCATAAAAGTAAGACAAAATGGTATTTATTTGAACAATCATGACATGCAACAATGATAACCATTTTTAAAATGGGGTCCGGGTGGGGCACTCAGCTTTGAGGTACGTGCCATGTACCACCAAAAAGACCCTGCTTTTTTTGACTTGCTCTCACCGAAAGACCCTCTATTTTTACCTACTGTCACTCAATGACCCCCTATTTTTTAAACTTCCTTGTTTACTAAAACAACCTTTGTCACTCAAAGACCCAACATTTTCTTAATTTGATGTAATTTGCAAAATTCCTCGAATATTTTCCAATTTTTTTCGAAACTCCTCAAAAATTTAGCAAATTTTTGGCCATTTTGACCCAAAAATACCTTACTTTTTGGTAAATTTTGCCCAAAGACCCCACATTTTTATGTACTCTGTCACTGAAAGACCCCTGTTTTGACCCAATTTGTCACCGAAAGATCCCTACTTCCGAGGTGCTTGGTGGCACTCGTACGTCACTTCCATATATGTGTACCGC
>JXSR01S043358.1:80089-105743 GCA_000969725.1 Ophiothrix spiculata | reverse complement strand
GGGGGGGGGGCCACACAGATATATTGATGTACACATGCGCAAACATAGGTTTAAAAGATATCCCTTAAACAAGTTTTAGTTTCCCTTGAAGAAATACCCCTAAACAAGGATTTATATGCAATTTTACTCTAAATTGCATATAAAAAACACCTTTTTATGGACATTTTGTGGGTTTTGTTTTAAAAAGACACCCCTTTTTGTTGAAAATCAGCGTTTTTAAACCCCTTAACACGTGCAGTACTTTCCATGTTGGTCAGGAAAAAATGACCCCTTTTTCCGTGTTTTTCTGTTCACGCATGTGTACACCAATATAGCTTGGTGGCCCCCCTGGGAATAGAAACCTGTTGTGAACTATTCATGAAAGCTATCGTTGAAACTGCCTCAGGCCATCACCATGGCTAAAGAACGAAATAGCAATGGACAGCATGCTGGTCAACGTCACTGACCATTGATTGAAATAGAACCCGGAGTAATTGAATGAAAACAAGATTCTCAGGTTCCAGTGCGGCATACTGGTTTTAACTTTGCATCTCATGGAAAGAACGAGGTCATTTCAATTTCGTTCTATTTTGAGCCAAGTCACATGAGAGTTTTTGCGAGTCAATCCATTATCTATAGAGTAAGTGTCCTCAACATCAAAAATTTGATTCCATGAGGTACGATACTAATTACTACAGGGTTATTTTTAACATACATGCATTTAGTCAATTGTAGAAAATTCCATTTAACGATGCATCACAATAGGTACGATAATAGCTTAGAAACTCTGCATGTAAATCATAAATTTACTTTATGATATTGTTCAGATTGTCATTATTAAAGAAACTGAAGGTATTAATTTATTATGGTGAAATAAGAAAGAGCAAAGAAATTGCTTTTGACGTCAATAGGATTTTCTTTGGTTAGCAACTAGGACTTACGTTAAACATACTGTGCAATATGAAAAAAAAAGTTTTGCATAGTCATGGTGATTTTAAGTGCAACTTGATAATAATAAATTTAAACCAACATCACAAATTTGATAAACTGCGATTACGTTTAAATTCAAAATTATGGGCAAACTACATACTAAACTACATGATTTATTGCTGGAAAAACAACAGCAGTATTGCTAATTATTGCCAAGTCTCAACAGTAGATACATTATAGTGTTCTTAATAGTACTATAGGTTGAGTGTCGGTATGGTACAGAAAATATAATGCGTGAAGTGTATGTTGAAGTGGGTAAAGTCGAAAGTATGACACTGAGCGCCAGGTAATATTCTGTACCATGCACACTTATGCTGAACCCCGGGGGGGGGGGGGGGGGCAGTCAAATATGAAATGGATACGGGTGTAAGGCTCGCGCTCCGACAGGCTGGGGCATTCGATGAGAGCACAGGCTCAAAAAATGAGGGGTCATTGGGTGAGAGCATGATTTTTGGCATTCGGTGAGAGGAAAAATACAAAAATATGAGGGCTCAGTGGTCAATAATTAGGATTTTTGGCATACAGTGAGCGAAATTTGGCATTCGGTGATCAAAATTTGGCATTCGGTGAGAGAAAAATTTAAAAAATCATGGGGTCTTTGGGTGAGAGCACATGCAATTGCAAAAAAATAGGGGTCTTTGGGTGACAGCGACGCTGAAAAGGGGGGTCTTTCGAGCCTTACATACGCGTCGCCTCCAGAATGAGACTGCCCCCCCCCCCCTGCTGAACCTCATACAAAATTATTCATGAAGTCCTCGCATATAGGCCTAATGAAATATATTCCTGTGCTTACTACCTAACCAAAGACCTAACAATGAGATATCCAGGACTTAATTGCAGGGTCTAATTTACTTGTAAGGTATAATATCAATTGAGTGAATGACAATATTTTATCAAAATCGTACCCTAGTATCATGACTTCTAAATATTTTCCCATAAAAATTTTGGTTTATAGCAAAAAGCCTGTACATAAACTTCAATTTTTTATTTTTTCGTAGCGCTGTTTTTTTTTTCAAACAGTCAGCCAGGTGAAATATTGTATTTTGTAATTGAAACACACAGGTGATCATCATTCATAACCCAACTCCCAAAGCGCTCAACAAACACAAGGCCATATGCCACATGCCATTTTGAAAATGCCCTGGTGTTTCCATGGCAACACCCAAACACCCAGGTACAAACAAAAAGAGCTGAAGCTGTTATTGCTTAGAGTGGCTAATATTGGTTAAATGAAGACATCACAGGAGCAGTGACATTTCGAGCTTCCAATATCAGTACAAAAACCAGCTGTATGTCGACTCATTATGTACGGCTATTACTGGTAAAAGAAATGTTCATTTACAATAAGACAAATGTTAATGGGCCTTCATTATCCGATATTATTAATTAAAATTCTAAATTTAAACCTTCCATTTTATTCTGAGATTCTACAGATTAAACACATTTTTCTAAGCAGCACAATCCATCTTATGACTTATTTCTATTTTTGTTACATTATTAGAACTATATAGGTCTTAAATACACTCCCTCTCTAAAGTATTTGTACACAATCAAAAATGTTCAGAAACCTATTTTTTTATAATCAAAGATTCATACTAGTATAGGTAACTTATCTGTTCAATATGAATAAATCAATGTTTCTTAGAATATTTAATCTTCCATTGCCATAGAAATGGCTGATTTCATGGGCCATATACAAATACACCACAAGTACAAATCTCATTAATATTTAAAAAAAATCTCATTAATATGTAACTAAACAATTTTTCATAACATCATTATTACCTTGTAACTGGATAGAATATTTTCAGGTTGTAAGTTTTAAAACAAATAGGCAGAAATGTATTTAAACTCAATTTTTTATGTGTAGGCAAAAATAGTACCGGTAATGTGCATTACACGCCATATTTTTCATATGCAATGAATGCAATTCCGGAATAGTTAGTTCAATAATCATGCAATATAGACTCTGTCAAATATGATGAAAATTGGAGAAACACCACTTGAGATTTGGCTGAATAAAGTTTTTGTGCGGAAATACTTTGGAGCGGGAGTGTACAATGGTTTAAATATAGCAGCATTTTTTCATGTTTACAGCATGGCTTCAGGTGACCTGGTTTCCCCAAACTGAACATTAATCACGATTCATGTCACACAATGATGTGTGCACGTACATGGGAATTGACTAACTGGAGAAAACCATCACCACAATTTGTGTTATTCTACCTTGTACAATGTATATCTGCACTTTTCCACTTAAAGGAGCCCTGTCCGATTGGGTCAGCATTTTTTCAAACTTTCTGAGATTCTGGTACCAAAATGTTCCTCATATTTTTCTCATTGTCCATGTGAAATTTTACGGCTGAAACATGTTGGGTTTTGGAGATATAAGTGAAAATGTGTTAAAATTATTAATATTATGGTAACCATTATATTATTTACACAGTAAAGCATAGGCAAATGAAAAATACAAAATTGGTCGTAAAATCAAAATGATTGTTCCGATTTGACTGAAATTTTAAATTGAAGCATCATAAAGTTGAAAGTGCTTTTTAAAATTTCTTTTTCTTGATCAGTCATCTCTTTAACTAATAAGAAATAAAACAAATTTCTTCTGTCAGACAGTTTTTTTTATGGATATAGCGAGAATAACACATTACAGAGTGCTACAATCCTCATTCTAAGACCCAATTCTAATAATTCTAGCTTTTAAAATCTCAACTAGTCTGTATCATCAGAAGGAAAATAAAAGAGGTAGCCATCTATAGAAGAAAAAGAAATGGTGTGATTCTTTATTGATCAACTGATAAAAATGACAATATTTACAACTTCATGTACGGTAAAGAATATTTGTGAATAACTTATCTCATCTGAGATAACAGAAATTGTATAAAAATATTTGACAGATTTTATATTACATCTTCTTTTCATGTTCCTATAGATGCACCTTAAATAAATCTTAATTGCAAAATTCAAGTTTAACTTTTAGGATTTCTAAACTATGCATTTAGTGAATCTGGCAGTAAGTTGTGACTGTATTTATCAGTTACTAAAATGTGTGATTCAATCTATTTTGAATCAAGTCTTTATTCAAAATAAATTATATAAAATATACAAAAGCTATGTATTATATTAAAATGTTTAGTACTTAAAACGACATGAAACCTGGGAATATCATCAGTAACCATGGACACCAACAGCTATTGTTCCATCACTTGCCAAATGGGAGAAATGCTAACTGAATCCTTTCAAACTTATGTTTACCATTAAAGAATCGGTTGCAGATTATTAAAAAGGACATTGACCAGTAGTATCAATTATTATGCTTTAATGAGATTTTGACACATTAGATGTCTTGTCTACTCGAATAAATGCAGTGCAACATCTCCATTGCATCATATGTGTGTGTGTGTGTGTTTGATAAAAAAATGTGTCTTATTGGGCATCTTAAGGTGTCTGGTCCATGATAAATCTGCCGAAGATTTCTAGTATTTCTGCGCACAAGTATTATTTTATTTGAAAGAACTTCAAATAAAAAAATAAAAATTGGGGATCACAGACTTCATTCTCCAAAAATAATATTAAAATATGGCAATTTTAGCTTCAAAACACTACTCAAGAGTATATGCACATGTGTATTGCGACACTTACCAACTCGGAAACTAGCGTGTACTGGTACGCATGGACGGCGCGTGGACCAGACACCTTAATATTATTGTCATTAAGAAAATGTTTTGTTTCACTCATTTTGGTCATTTGCACCTGTGTGCTAAACCACATGTAACCTGGGAATCGGTAACCATGAACACTACAAGTTACCTTTCCATCACTATTGGGGAAAATACAATCAATTCTATAGGCTGGATATAAAACAACAGGTTTTGAAAAGACAAATAACTTGAAATTATTTACCCTGAAATTTTAACTGACAGATAAAACGAAAAGCAACATAAAATATACCCAAATGTTAAACCATTTTTTCCTTGTATGATTTCCGACACTTGTTGCTATTAATGATAAATAAGTGACGACCCATCTCAGTATTTATGCCAATAAGCTGAAAATACTATACTGCAACAACTCTTGAATTGCTAGGAAGCGGTCATTCGCCTTGGTTCACACTACGAAGCAACGCATCCTTTGAACCCAGCTTTAGGCCAAGTAAAAAATAAAACGTGTTTCTCGTCCAGGTTTTTGAAAAAAGGGAGGAAGAGGTATTTTTTATTTCAATGGCAATGAAAATCACCCATAAATGGCCAATTCTCACCCAGTGTATCGATACCAGATGTGTTATTGGACGAGGAGACCTTTTTTATTTTTGAGTTTTGGACATACTGGAGGGCTGATCAAAACAAAATATGCTTTAAAATGCTTATTGAACTGAAGCAAATCTATTGCACAAACACTTTTTACAAATAACTTATGCATGAAATACAAAAAATAAAAATCATTTTTCAAAATCCTTATAAAACGATGCGGGAGGGGAAGTGAAACATATTTATTTTTTTACTCGGCCTTACAGGCTTTAGACATACTACGTTTACAAATACAATGAAAACACTGACATTGACGAAACAAAATGATGACATCATTTCCTCTCTCATCTAACATCTGCATCACAGATGACAACAATAAAATGACCGTTACTTTGAAGCGGTCAACGTGAATCGCAAAAGAAAACTGAAGCTTTCAACTGAAATCAAAGTGATCCATCACTGATCAGGGTCACGACTGTCAAAACCAATTTATTTTCTATTACATGCTATAATTACCATCTTTAGGTGTTCAGTTATTTTTAGATGTTGCTGAGGTACATCTCCATTCATTTACGTCATCATTCAGTCTTGTCAAAATCAAGTCTATTATCAGGTATTAGTTGATTTCATGTTTGAATTCATGTTTTTAATTCATTTGAACCATTATTTGTAGATAAAGAGACAGTTAGAAAGATCAGTTAAGTGTCCAAATAATGTTTGAAATATGTAACCAAAATATATGACCATATTTTATAATATCCCTGTAACATTTACTATGAAGACTTAAACTAGAAATCGTTGACATCCTTGCATTAATGTTTATGACTTCTGCAAGGAATTCACACACCCTTACTTCTCCCAAATTCCTTCACTATAACAATTTCAGGATAACAAAGGGAAGGATTCTAAAAATATATGTCGGCCAAAATATCCAAAATATATGGCTTTTGCAACAAGTACAATTCTTCCCAGCTTTTAACCTTGACAGAACGAGCAACAAAAGGGGAAAAATGATAATAATTCCGGGCATTTATTTTGCATCTTTTCTAGTGGATACAAAGAACTGGGCATTATTCTTATGCCATACATAACAAGGGAATCAGCAGAACCACTTAGGCCATTTGCAGCCAATGACCACAGGTGCAAACCCCTATTATATCAGCACATATGTTGTGATATCCCACCCAAACAGCTCCCCAATACTGTCGGGTTGATGAGGCAAGTGTGATAAAGTGATTTGCCCAGGTTCACAGAACGTTGGCACTATAGCGGGGCTCGAACTCACAACCTACTGTATAGGTTGAGTCCTATACTGTTCTGCAAGGCCACGACATGCCCATAAATAAGGCACTTGAAACCTTGATAAGACGTGGTATTGGGCAAATTATATGGTATATAGACCAGATATGAGATATCTTATGAAAATTGTCTCTGCTACAGAATACTATAGCATATCTCATGTTTTAATGTTTTCTCCACGGTAAAAAAAAAAGGCAAACTTAACTTTGCTGCAGTGATTTGTAGGATGACATCAATTCTGTTTGTCATTCACTCATCAAATTGGCTAGTTTGTCAAACTCTAAATGTCAACGGAAATATACACTGTTCCCGAGGAGGTTTCGGATCAGACCTGAGGTTTGGATTGATTTGTGAGGGATTACAGGTGAAATAAGAAAGAGATAAACCAGAATCGGTCTGCTAAATGTCAAGTAGCTCTACATTGCTCTGAGGTTTTAGATCTGTCCTGAGGCACGCGTTGATTCTGTGAGTGATTATTAGTGAAATAAGAATGGATTAATTCAGACTTGGTTTTCATCAAGAGCAACTCATGTTTGCCACAATAGTTATTTGATAATACTCTGCTATCTTTCAAATACTGGTATTATACACTCGTGGTCAATAGTGTTTGCGCACAAAACCTTTAACCAGCCATTACTCGAGAACCGTTCATCTTTTGAATCATTTTTTTCCCAGAATTTATATTTTACATATATAGATCTAAAGAACTAAACAGGAATTGCATTCACCGCATTTGAAAATATGGCATGCTAAACATACGGTATACTTTCTTCTGCACTTTTTCGAAAACAAAGTTTAAATACAGAACTGGATATTTATTGGAAAACTTAATCTGAAAATGTTCTTTACGGTTACATAGTGATAACGAACATTGACTAAAAAACTATATATGATACAGATCAAAACGTGTGTGTGGTGTATTTGTATATGGTCCAGGAAATCAGCCATTTTTATGGTTATGGAAGGCCAAATGTCAGAGAAAACATGGATTACGTATACATGTATTAGATACATATGGCACCTATAAAAAACTTTAATTTGTTACGAGTCTTGGACGTTCGATATGATAATTAGGTTTTTGCCCGTATTTCAGCGTGCGCAAACACTTTTGACCGCGAGTGTAAATTGAAAAGAAATTGTACCGTGCCAGCTTCCATCAAACAGATGCGCTCAGATGAAGTGAAAACACCTCAGCAAGTCATAAGCCAGACACTATATCAATAAATCAGCAGATTTATCTCCAATTTACAACTACTTTGAAGTCAGTAACAATAACCAACGCTTTTACCATGATCAAAGAGTCACTACAAAATCAATATATAACCATTTGCGATTCTCTTTGGTCTTTCTGAATTTCTTTCAATTTGTAAATTATAAGTAAATTGGTCTGTGTATGGAATACAATCAAAAATCAATTGTGATTTGATTGTTTTGTCTGGTTTATTAATTGGTATAGATTCCTTGGGAATACATTTCATAAGCTCTATCAGTGTTGCCTAGATTTTAGAGGTTTATTTCGCTGAACATTTTGTAATATGTGCAGTGTTGATGCTAGAATAAGTAGATTAGCAACTTAAATTGAGAATAAAATGTAATCTTTTCATCAAATGAAAGTGTCACGCCAATACCTGCATTCCTTATAGTGCTAAACGCTGTTTCATAGTCTCTTCCATGGTTGATACAATGATGTTATTTAATATTCAAACTTGTTGTTTTCAGACAATTTTGCAAAAGCATGATTAGGCGACAAAAAAAAAATCCCTGTTTTACAAGTCCAACCAACCCTAAATTGGTGTTTTTGAAGGTTTTTTAGTTTTGCCAAAATCGTGTAACATAATTTGTACAAAAATTTGTAAGGGAAAAAAATCGCCTGACTGACGACCCTACTTGAAAGGTCTGCCCGCCCGTAAAACAGGGGGTTCTTTTCATCGCCTTACTCTGAAAACTGAGAAGGTTATAGCAGTATGTCACAAACTGCGGCAATTTAAGAAAACCCAAATGTCAATTTCGCATATGAGGCTTGTTGCAATGCAAACTTTTGAATACAATAATGCACAACAAAGCAATGTAAAGTATCAGCCCAATTGGGAAAATAGACTGATGTAATGGCAACACTGTAATGTACAGTAATGTCTTAGTATATAACTTAGTATGAAGCTATGATGTACTCATTGATGATTAAATCAACATAGCCCATATCAACATCGTTTTTCCCTCTGGGTGTTCTTCATTCTAGCTCCGAATCTAGCCTAATATCAAACTCTTTATTTATTCTAGAGCATTCTAAATTGCAAAAATATTTTGTTTTGCCGGGAGATATCATCACATTAGAGTTCATACAAATGTCGGTGTTTCTTTGATGTCCTGAGGTACAAAATGTTCTTTCAAATCTAAAAAGGTACATAGCTAAATTCTTCCTGCAGTCAATACTCAACAATGTGACAACATGGTAACTACACTTAACATTAACCCTAACAGGCAAAAATCATACAAAACCATACACAGTCAAAGTCCAAATACGTCACAACTAATTATTACGCAATCACCCCAGTCTATATCTAAAGACGGAATGGCTGGCCTGCCTGAGTTCCCACAATAGCACAAAGTCCATATTCTCGCCTCTGAAAGCAGAGGTCGCGGGTTCGGGGCCCTGGGCCTGGCTCACGCACTGAGCATGATTTTTTTCCTTCTCCCCCACTCTATGACGTGTTTGTACTTAGTTTATTTTACCCCTTCCTCATGAAAATGCTAAAAAGGGTGGGTACTGTTAGGGTTAAGAGACTATGCAATTTGCCTAATTATCAGACTGACTATCAAGAAATGTTCATCAATGGAAATCGATAGACTCTGAATATTTTGGACTAGAAAGTAGAGTTTCTACACCCTAGACCAATCATAATTTTTTAGTACTTCTTTTTACATCATCAATTTCACCCATAATACCTCTGTCATCATTAACCTCTCAAATTTATTAACTCTTCCCCACTGTTTGTTGTCCTTGTCCTCTTTTCTCAAAACAAAAGCAAACACTCCATCATGTCCATGCAAAAGACGCACTAGCTGTACCTCACGTCCAAACATGTACATACACAAATTTATCATCTAAATCAAACTAACTATACAAAGATGCAATATATGTATATACGACTGTCAAACAAACTTCACAATCATTCAGATTCTGTGACGTACGTGTGATGTAGTATAATGACATGTGAAAACAAGGTATTTTAGATTTTAGACTGAAGAACACAAACATTTGTTTCTCAAAAATTCTCATGTTTCTCAAATGATACATTGAGGGTTGAGAGCCAAAAGGCCATACATGTATCTGCATTTTAACAATCACAATCTTGAGAACAAAAGATTTTAAGACCCAATGGCCCATATTTTTTGAAAAAGTGGCCATTTTTGCCCAAAGTCGATTTTATTTCGGTACGGAAATACTTTGTGACGTTATAATTACGTAACGCCTCAACCGATTTTCTTGATCTTGGTATCAATGGAAAGAGGAGACCCTACCCTATACTATAGTATCAAACAATATAACTTTGGGCGGTCCAAAGTTCAAAATCACAGGGCCCCAGGAAGACGTGTTACAGATAAAGGCTTAGGAAGACAAGGGTTAAAGGCACAACCAGGACTTGAGATCTTTTGTTCTATGGATTGCTACCTTGCAAATACAGAGCACAGATTGATTAGTGGATATAAATATCACTTATTTATAAATTTTTCATTGGTTTATTGCCATTTGATAGTTTTTACCATCACCCCTCTGTGTGATGGTAGAAACTATAACTGAGCTGCACTGAAATATACATGCAACGGCAAGTTGCAGACTCACCATCGTTTTTCTAAGGTCATCTCAACCACTTTTGGATGATACTGAAGTTATTAATATTTTGAGGTTAAAGAATTATAAATGAGTGATATAAAACAAATATTAACTACTATAAATTTGTGTGATGGTAGAAATATCATCATTCGGTGAAAGATGTACATGCATTGTTCCATTTCATTCGCCACACAGGCTCGTGAAATGAAACAATACATCTTTCACTTCGTGATGATATTTCTACCATCACACAAATTTATGGCAGTTAATATTTGTATACTGACGGACTTTGAATGCACAATATTGGTACTTACTGGCACTAAGTTCAACTACAGGACGCACTAAGAACACAGCAATCAATACTTACTGAGTATTCTGGCAAAGCCAAAATCACAGAGTTTGACTTGACCTGATTTGGTTATTAAGATGTTCTCTGGCTTTACATCTCTATGTATACACTGTAAAAAATGGAAAAGAAAAAGATAAATCAGTTTTAAAACTCTTATTATATAGTTCATGATACACAATGCATGGAAAAAAGTGTTCCAGTATGAGATGTTTTTCCCATAAAAAATCAAGTTCAAAAGGAAGTAGCGTACATCCGAGTAACTATGGGAACTACATGACGTTCACCTTCTATGGCAATTGGGAATTTATCGGTCACAACATTTTATCATAAAAACATGCAGTAAATAATAATGTCCATGTGCATAATGACCTGTGACCAAAGTGTCATTACCATTTCTTCATATTGATATTTAACCTGGCAACACTTCACTGCACAGAGACAATGGGAAATATTGAGCGTCAAATTAATTATAGCACAGTAGTAGCACAGTCTAGGTCATTAATTAAATTACATAATTATGTAAGAAATTGTTTAATTAATAAAGTATAATAATAATAATAATAATATGTATTTTAATCATCATAAATTACAAACAATGTAAAACAAAATTATGCAATAATATGACAATCAAGGAAAAGAAAAATAGACTGTAAAGTCCAAACACAGGATGTATCTCGGTTATCAACTTGACTCCCTATAGAAAATTTATGAGCTGTGTTTGCCCCAAACAGAATGGTTGAAATTTTTTGACCAAGTGTACTACTTTAGGTCCCATCCAAAATTTTAGGGTTAGGGTTTAGGGTTAGGGTTAGGGTTTAGGGTTAGGGTTAGGTTTAATTTAGGGTTAGGGTGTAGGGTTAGGGTTAGTTTTATGGTTTAGGGTTAGGGTATAGTTTTTGATGGGACCTAAAGTATCCTTTTTCTGAAATTTTAATTGTCACTTTACTCTCCCATCTCCTTTTAAGGGATTGCTTGCCTTAAACAAGTGCTACAAATCCAAGTAGGCCTGCATAAAATAAGTATCAGGCAAGCAACCACGTTGGAACAACATCAAAAAATGTCAAAATGCAGCGCTCCTGCCACTCCCTATGTTTTCTTGGTTCCAAGAGGTATGTACCTAAAAGCATGATTTTGCATGTCGTGCGATGGTCTACTAGAGCAAGAACAATACGTGACCCGCCATACAGAAAGGTACCTTAGGGTCCCAAATTCAAAATTAATTTCTTGGTCTCATCTGAAAGCTGAGATGTTAAGGTTTAAAATGACACCTTGCTTTTGGTTATTGGGTGTAAGCACAGGGGTGTTCGATTGCAAAGTTATATCCAAATTGGAAAAAGGTATCGGGCTGATTCAGAAACTTATAGTTCTGAGAAAATCAAGTGAACATTTTTTTGTACTAGGTAAAACTTGAATGGAAAGAGGATTTTTATCTTATTTTTAACACATTTTTTTTAGGTTTTTGATGTTGGAACCTGATTAATATGGTAGAATACACTTCAAAGGTAAGGTGTCTGATGAAATAAGAAACTTGGACGTGATTTTTTACTCTGCTCAGCTTCAGTGGCCTGTATAAGGAAATTTACTACGGCGAACTTAAGGCTGAGTAGACCTTCAAATGGCATAAACCGTTTTTGTACTCTAGTTTTCAAACTAATTTGAAGCAGATTTTTACCCTGAAGTCTGATGATATCAGTTTTTGACAAAAAATGTCAATTGTGGGAAAAAAATGCCAAAAAACACATTTTTTGCCCCAAAAGTTTCTGGAACGCCTAAGTAAAATATGCATTCATAAAATTTGATTTTTTTTTTTGCTTTTTGCAATTTAGAAACAATTGTCTAGGAAGAGTTTTCTCAAATTTTTGATTTTTAATTTAGTTTAATTTTAAATGCAAAAAAAAAGGTCAAACAATGTAAAAAAATCCCATCGCTGCCACCAAAAATTTGAGAAAACCCTTCCAAGAAATTTGTTTCTAAATTCCAAAAAAGCAAAAATTTCAAAATTTCACGAATGCAAATTTTAGTTAGGCTTTCCAGAAATTTTTGGGGCAAAAAATCCGGTTTTTGGCTTTTTTTTTGCCTAAAATGACATTTTCGGTCAAAAACCGATATCAGGTTGAGGAGCTTGTGTGGTCTAGTGGAACAGCGCAGGACTCCGAATCAGTTGGTTGCGGGTTCGAGCCCCGCTACGGTCAACGGGTTATGTCCTTGGGCAAGACTTTTAATCCTGATTGCTTCGTCGACCCAAGCGCATTGGGGAGCTGTTAGGGGAATATTACGATCGCGTCATAAGATTGCGATCTAGTTAAGGTGAAATGATAGTGATGATTTCCTAATAACAGCGTAATAATAATGTCAAGCGCTATGATACTATGGTGAATAGCGCATATAAATACCGATTATTATTATTATTATTATTATTATTATTATCATCACCAATTATGTTCAGGGTAAAAAATCCACTTCAAAAAATGTATACTTTTATATGGTTTATGCGATTAGTTTGAGAGTTAGAGTACAACAACCATTTATGCTAGTTGATAGTCTACCCCAGCCTTAAGGTACCTTTGATATGACAGGTCACATATTTCATATTTTGAAAATAAAATGTATACAATATCTCAAACCCCTCAATAAAATCAAGTTCATATAATGTCCACTTATTATACAAGCAGAAAATTGAATCAATCATGTTTGATTTTTGCATTGACAACCGATGATACACAAAGAGTGTGCTGAATATTACTATAGGAGTCAATGAAACGAGTGGAGATGGAGATCGCCTAGCAACAGCCTCGATGTTATGATGCTGAGCACTGCTGTTAATATTGAGATGTAACCACTATGGAAGCCATATAACATAATGGCCATTTTAAAAATAGACAGGAAATTTTGAATAATGCCTGACATTTTTCTATCAACATTTATCTTAAGAACACTTAGGGGCGCACCATTACATTTCCAGGGGTGGAAGCGGGAAGTTTTTTGAGAAAAAAAAAATTCCCCTCCACAGACAGAAGAAAAGAAAAAAATCCCCCCTGAACATGGAATAGGCAGAAAAACAGTGATATCCAGGGGAAAAAATCACTCCCGAATGGGGCGCGAAAAAAAATAATTCTCTAACCCAACTTCCTGCCCCCCTGGAAATCTAATGGTGCGCCCCTTACAAGTACCAACAATTATATTTTAAAGGTATTTTAAAGGTTATAATTAATGTCATTTTAAAGCTTCTAGTGTTTTGACCCAAATTTTTCACATAATATTCATGTTGGTTAAGCTAAAGAATACTGCATGTCTCAAAATATTCTACTTTTATATGGATTTTTGTTCATTTGTGTATTCTAACGATCTATATTTTAAGCAGATATTAAAAGAAACAAACAACTATTTTTACCTTGGCCTAATGTTTTGATTGTTGTCGTTAAGGGAAGCACTGGTTACATAAATTGTGTTTTAAGTGATCCATGGCTGTTTGAAAAAGCGTTCACTCAAAACTGACATACTTGATAAACATGGCGTGTAAGCAAACATGAGCCTTTAATGGCTAGAATTCATAACGGGAGCTTTTATAGGATTAAAATGTCTGACTTTCAAAGATTAGTGTGCTGAGAGCCAGCGCAAATTGTATATAAACATGGAAATGTATTTAAAGAACTATGCCTAATTTAAACAACATTAGTATGAGGAGTATGTCAACATCAAAAAAGAGGGCCAACACATAAGGACATTAAAAATGTCTTGGTTTTTATAATGAAGTTAAAAACACATCAATCGATACGATGAAAATCAGCAGCACATAGGTTTACTTTTGACTTTTTCTACAAAGACAAAGTCTTACTTAGGCAAATATTGCAAATTTTGAAAAATTTCAATAAAAAGCTAACACTTTTGCAAAAAATAGTAATTATCCTGTAGGTCATGTTACAGAGTTATTTGTCATGTATACGGTACTCTTTACTGAAAACGTCTTCCTCTTTTTTAAAAACTCTATTTATCTCCCAACAAATTCTAGACCAATTTAACAAAAGCTTGCAATTAATTTGCTAACTCATCATAAAATACCGCTGTAGAACAATGTTAGAAATATAAAGGTACTGTGGTGAATTATGTTGTGTTGAGATATGATGGATTTACTATGGGTAGATATCAACTCCTGATGAAAATGTTAGATTATTCCTTGGTACAGGAAATAAAATAATTTTGACAGCAATGTTTGGAACTAAGTGGGAACCAAATTAAATTAATGCAACAGGCTAAAGTGTGGGTCTGGCACATCACTGTCGCCAGATTGAGAATACCCTAGCTCCCCTTTATAAATTCTGACTCGTTGTTTAACATTCCCATAAGCTTTTCATTTTTAATTTTTTACTCCAAAATTGAATACATAATGAATCAGCAATATATGATCCCATTAACTTTGAATCTAATTATGGAAGTGAACTTTGAAACAAACTCATTATCGCTAATATAAAGCAAATTTTGATGCCATTTAACATCATCCATTACTAGCAGATATTGAAGTTGCTTATTTTCAGCGGGTAAATCACTACTGCGCATTCCAGCTCAGCAGTATGATATCATTGGAAAGCCCAAATACCGCTGATGGATACCGTCACCTGTTCTTGTAGATAGTAACCTGAAGCCAAATGATGGCACTGGATGAGGACATTCACACACTAGCCTGCTGAGATGACCTTACAATGTTACATGTAGTGATAAGGTTGGGCTACCTCATCACCTTCCATGATGTTGGCCTCCTTATGAAGAGACATCAAAAATGCTCCATGTTAGCTAAACTTAATGATCAATAGACATAGGCCAATTTTTTTCATTTGTTGCATTTTGTAACTTTAACATCATCCTAATCACATCTAAACTTCGATTTTTGACATTTGTCACCACTAAATTGTTTCAATTCACCCTAAAATATACCCTCAAAAAATCCGTGTAATTTTTTGAAAACGTAAATCAGAATCACCTATGACGTATGCCTTTGAAACGACATTGTGGATGTTGGTGTGGATGTGACCATTAAACAAATGCGGCTGACGGCTGTACTCAAGCAATCACTGTTGCGTCCTCAATCAGGAAAAAGATGTAGCTCTTGCGTATTCTCAATAAAGTACCAAATTACAATGTCACAAGGTCACAAGCTAAACTTGAAAAACATTTTTGTTTATGGATTTCTTATAAAATTCTTTCAAAAAAACAACACAATTTATGTAAATATTTCTACAGAATCTAGAATTTCTCAATTGCTGAATCTTGCAGATTTTCCTTAAATAAGAGATCTGTGAGCATTCCTACCCCATTTTGGGGAGATGTATTGTATTTTTTAGAAAAATGTTCATTGATCTGTCGGCTAAACAAAGCAAGTACATTCACAAAAGCTTGTTTTCTCTTCAGTGTTTTATCCAAAAGCAGAAAAACCTGCAGAATCAACTATACACAACTTTTGTTGTTGTTGTTGACCATTATTCAGTGTTGAATGCAATATTTGATGGCCTGTCGTGTACAACTAAACTGGGTTGCAATCTTGCCAGGTCAATTAGATTTTAAAGACGCTAATGCATCATTGACAAATACTGTGACAATATCATTGCACAGAATTTTGTGTTGGTAGGAAAATGGAGTTTAATCAAAATACTCTCTTGCCATGAACCGAGGTAGTTTTCAATATTCTTTTTTAAATAAGTAAACTTTAAAAGACAAGTTTCTTTAAGGATAGAAGCAATTAAACACAATTAGAACAACCAACTTTAACCATTGAGTAAAACTATAAAACATTACTCATTTTGAAGTCACTGAATTTTCTCAAGATTACTTACATTATGTTGATGGCAGAAATTTACAGCTAGTATTGTTTGATAAACTATTCTCTCAATTGTTTCATGATGACACCTGAAAAGAAAAAGAAAAGCCATCATATAAACAAAATAATGCTTAGTTTAAGAGATATGGCCATTTTTCTCTTTCCAGATTCCATAGGATTACACGAAAGAGTGCTTGGATTGGAGTTTATGGAAAAAAAGTCTCCTTTTTATGCTGTGTATTTTCATAATTGTACTTTTGTATATACATGGTTTTTAATCTAACACCTTTTCGGTTTTCCTAAGGCATATTTTAAAACATTTTTGGTTTGGTTTTGCTGTATTTTTTTGTATTTTATATGTACGGCGCTCCGAGTTTGTTTATAGTTGCGCCTAATAAAAGCGTTTTTATTATTATTATTATTATTATCTTAAAACGTATCGTATTCATTAATTAAATGGCCGATCAGGCCCATTTTCGGATATGTGGTGCGCAATTCAAAATAAGGTAGGGTTAACATTTTGAAGGGGTTGGGTTCACATTTACCAAAATATGACTATTCCTTCTGATAAAACAGTTCAAGATGACCTAGAGTAAAACCTTTTCAGTAACTTTACCCATGGAAGTGCTTTCATTAACCCTACTTTCAAACGCTTAAAAACTATATAGAAGTCCAAATATGTCACACAAAAATTTCCCATTTCCCCATGGATTCGAACCCGACCTCTCACATCCCGATATAAATTCTTAATTGATATCATCTCTGCAGCCTTTCCTTTCTTTCAGGGTGAGCCATCAAAAATGTGATACATTCACAACGATTTGTCATGATGAGTTCCAGGATGCTTCCATTGCTGAACATTCATATGTGACCTGCTCCCATGAAACCTGGACAAAGTGCCCAGAGCACCTATAGAGTTACAGCCCAATGAACATGCCACAAATCAATAGAAAACAAAGGACGTTTAGGCAAAAGGTTGAGCAATGTTGACAAGTGATACGTCATTTTAAAGCTTTTAATTTCAGCATTTTTAATATGGGCAAATCAGAAAAATGATTTTTCCCGACTTTGTCCGGGTTTCATTGGAGCAGGTCACATATGCTGGTTCACCAAACAATCCCCAATGCTTTATAACCACTGACATTGCATGGCACGTAGGATCATTACTGATGTATAAATCATAATGACTACCACTTTCAGGCCAAAAACCCCCCTGATGGCTATGAAATTATACTTCCCAATAACAAAGCTAAATTAACACACGGAATATATATCACCAGATAAGCTCAGTTGGATCTAGCCAATAGTTTTAACAAAATCAGGCCTAAAAAAAAAGTTGTTGACTTGCCCTTTAATGGTAAAATTGATGGTCGGTCGGTCGGTCGGATTTTTTTATTTTATTTATTTTTTCTTGAAACTGGACACCAACAAACTGAACAAAATACTTCATATAAATATTTTCATCGTTTTGTGCTTTAATTATTCAAGATATATGCTTGTTCCATGCAAATGTATAACATTTTGTGAATATTGTTGTAAATTTGACCCAAATATCATGATATTTTTACCAAATACACTGTTGAGTTAGGCAAAAGTTCACCAAAAAAAATAATAAAAAAGCGACCCTAAATTTTTGCAAATTTTGGGTCGGTCGCAAAGGGCAAGTCAAAAAAGGTTTTTTAGGCCTCAGTTTATATACTTGTATTTGCACTACGTTCTTACCCAGTAGGATGTTCTTCCAATTCTGTCAGTACTGTATGGTCACAGTATTCAAATACTAGATGTAATTTACGCTTTCTTCTAAATACTTCCAATAAGTTGACTAAGTTATTGTGTTTCAGTTGCTGGAAAAAAGAAAAAAACAAGAAAAGAAAATATTTAAATGAAAATGATAGAGGATACTCAAATACAGATTGAATGGATCTCAAGTAAAGATAACTAAAAAGCACGAATTACGTTCATTTTTAACTTGAATACAAATAATTAAATTGCATCATTGATAAAACATACAAAAGTATAATCACTGTTAAGGCCGAACCATAGTCGGCCTCCAAACAAAATTTTTCCTACCAAACATTTGGTCGTGACGTCACCAAATACTTGCCATCAAACGTAAAGTATGAACGGGCAGCAAACATTTGGTATGGCAATGTATGGCAATTCAATAACATGTGCAATCTAGCGCGAAATTTGTTTGGTCTCAACTTGGTGTTGAAGTTATTTTGTTTAGAGTCACGACCAAATGTTTGGTAGGAAAAATTTTGTTTGGAGGCCGACTATGGTTTGGGCCTTACGGAAATTCTAATGTCATAAATGATCAATGGGGATAGAATATCTTGTAAAAAACCTTTAAAACTCATCTTTAATTCTCTACACAATGTACATAATACTCTCAAACTGTTACATATACATGCATAAGTTATCATCATAACCATATTGTTCAAAAAGTGAACCAATTTGACAAATGAAAGTGGTAAATTCTTATAATTGACACACAGGATACATGTGTCCAAAATGAAAACAACCACTTAAAAATATTTTCAAAAGATCAACATTCTCAAAGAAAAAAAACTTTGGAAATCTGAAAATTAGGCGCGGTATACTTTAGTACAATAAAAACTTTTTTCCAGCTTCGAAAAATAGGGGCGGGCGGTGGAGGACAAGCAAACAACATTTTGGGGAGCCTTATTTTATAATTTATTAGAGCAGTTTCTTTATTTTTGTGCACTTTTTCAGTGTTTGCATACCAACATAAGACTCTTAGAAGTCCTTGACCATGCAAGCAAGAATCCTGCAAACATCTGCCTGTATAATCTCTGCAATGCTAACAAACCCTAGTCACTGTTTTAGATCCTTGTTTTATCAGTTGCTATGTACATATCATACCTTTTAAAAGAAAATCTTGTTCATATTTGAGCGGCTAAATTGCATACACATTATGGGATTAAATGAGGAAGTTGACAACATGTAAAATAACTTTTGCTTTCGGCAAAAAGGTGTTTTACTCAGGCAATTTATTTAATAGGTAAATTTGAGATGATTGACATTATTTTTTCTGGCTCTAAATGTTTCTTGTCAAGATGAAAGGTGTCATGGCCTAGTTTTAAAGCAATGTGATCTGTAAGAAAAACAGCATGTCAACCCTGGGATCAATATACCTCAGGTGTATTGATCTTAGGGCAACCATCTTTGTATTCTGAAAGCTTGCTTTTATTGATTTCTTGAAATGGAAAAATGCCTTGATGGGAATTATGATGTTGGTAGTAGTACTTAAAGCAATATTATGAGAACATATATCTGCTAATTAAATGAGTCTCATATTTTATTTTAATTTACAAAAATAAATGTTCTTTTATATAATTATAGGTATATGCTAGTCAGCCTGCACTTGTATCTGAACTTCTTTCAATTTTCAGCTAAATAGACAAATCCCTGGAAAATTCATGAAAAAGGAAAATGTGATTTGTGCCCTGTACAATTTCCTCACAGGTTAAAAGATTTTGTTACTGAGGATTTTTGATTGCAGCAGTAACTTGGTTATATAAGATCAGGAAAGTTGAGAATAGGATTCTCCCATGGGGAGATACTAGTACAATTTTGGGGTTATGGGGACGTGCTGCAAATTCGGGCAGCAAAATCAGGCTCTCTGGTATTTCAATCGGTCCTTTTTCTTTGCATAGTGTAGTATTTTGATGGGTTCATTTAACAAAATTTTCAATAGTATTTGAATTTTACGATTATTTTGCCAAATAGTGCAAATTTGGGCAGAACAAATGTGGTTTTTGATTAAATTTGACTAAAAATTTGGGAGATTTGGTATATGGATGGGTCCCTTTTTCTCAAAAACTGGTATTTGGATTGGTGGCTTTTCAATTTTCCCAGAGGCATGTCCCTATCCAAACCAAATTTAAGTACCACCTCCCCCCCCCCCCCCCCGGGAGGATTCTCAACTTTCCTGCTATGATGAATGATGTAAACACCTGCGATATGTTCTAAGAATTGCTCTATAATTTGATTACATGTTTACTAAATTTACTAATTGAATTGATTTATTGATTACATGTTTACTAAAATTGGCATCCCAAATAGCAAGTATTAAAGAAGAAACAAACAAACAAGAGCACTGCTCACAAAAATACACACTATCAATTTTTTCAAACCTAGATTTCCACCTTTAAAACATCTCAAATATCACTAATTTGTTCAATTGAAATACATGTAACGTTTTTGTCCAAATCCGCCAACTTTAGAAGCTCTCAGCAGCTTTAATCGGAGTCCATTTAAGGTTTTTGACATACCCTTGTATATGGAATTAATGTTCTCAACTGTTTTTCTAGAAGTGGTTCACAATTCAATATCAAATTTGGGGCAAATTCTGTCAATTATCGTTATATGGTACAAAATTAAGGTTGGGCACGTTACACGCATGATGCGTTACACGCACGCATGATCTGTTACACGTAACAAAAAATTGGTTAACGTGTACACGGATGAAACAAAATCTTTTCAAAGGCACGCACAATTACAACTAACGATGTCACATTATCGCAAAAATCTGAAACTCCTATCTGTTTACATGTGAAAACAACTACTTCTCATGCATTTTGTCCATTTTTTGTAAGATTCTTAAGATTATAATATAAACTTGATATTTTGTTTTAACGTTCACCTTTTTAGCAAAAAAAAAAATTAACTGGTAAAATTTTGGTATTACTTTGCATAATTCAGACCAATTCGTACGTGCCGATCGCCGCCATCTTTGATTTTTCTGTTCTCGGTGTATCTCGATTTTCACGTTATTATGGGGAATTGTGGATAATTGATATCGGATCAATAACAATATGGCGACATGTGCAAGAAAAAAATTGTCTGCTAGGGGGTAGATACCGCCCAAAATCTGCTTCAATCTATGGCATCAAAGGACTAAAAACATAAATCTGAGAATATTTTACTCAATTACTTCCTATCTAATGTCCGGGGGATATTACTGGGCGTGTAATCTTACAAATTTCAAGCTCACGGGGTTAAGCTTCAACTGTTGGCAATGCTGTACGTTCTGCCATTGACCTTTGTATTTGAGTCTCATAAGTGTACACGATACATGCACGCATTCATGAATACGTTACAGATAAGAGAAAATACACAGAATAACCCACCCTTATGGGTTGTTCACTATTCAGGATGGCTTTGAAGATAAATTTGTTTGCCAATTGGATGCAAAAAGGTTATTAGCTGGCCATGATATCTTCTCTAGAACCATTTAGCCTAGACACAGACATATATACATTACATATCAAAGTATGATTTGAAGCTTTATTTGCCATTTCTTCTATAGTTGTTGGATTTAATTCGTGAACGCGTGTTTGTACTAAGTACGCAGTGGTCCCTGATGCTAGCGTATATTTTCAAGGTTGTTTAGTTCGCGTGTACGCACAAGGCTCTCAGTACGCGTTCACGAATTAAATCCAACAACAATAGCTTCTTTCGTTTTGGAGCAATTAAACACTTGGGACATTTATTAAGAGACTATACAGGGATTTTTTTTTGGAGGGGGGTTCTATGTACATTGTACAAAGTAAAAAAGTGTTTCAGAACAAAAAATCACTTGTTCAGATCAAGTTGGAAGAAAACATTCCTAGAATATAATTGCACCATCTTGACCATATACAGAAATTTATAATTGGCTTTTCTCCAGTATTATTTCTATTATAAATTATGCTGCATGATCAGGACCACATTAGTCAAGGAGTACACTGTAATTGTTCCTGGCACAATCTGGGGCTATCAAGGAAGTTTGTGTACATGTATTACAGTTTTACCAGAGCTACAGTGTTAATCGATATACGAAGACATATATTCAATTTGTATTTAATGATTACTTGTTATTAAAACTTACTTGGTTGAATGTAAGCCAAGGACTAAAAAAACATAATCAATAAATAACCTGATAATATTGATGGAAAAATACCTTGCCATTAAAAATAAAGCGTGTTTGGCCACATGCACATTGAACATCCCAGAAGATGTGTTCAAGTATATTTGCTAAGGTGAAGACCTCACACCGGTTTAGTATTGCACTACATAATGTACTTTAACGCAGAGCAAACTTGAGAGGCGGTTTTGAGAGCTCTTCAGAATCAATGATATAGAAAAACACTTGAAAACAGGGGTCATCATTCAATTAGCATCAGAGCTGTTTGGGGCATATGGTGGTCTCCGACGTTTTATCCAAAATAAGATGCCGGTAATGGCTAATCAATCTTGTCACTGGAATTGGCCTGTGTTCTGGCAGCAGTTGTTTAGCGCGTCAAACAAATAACATGCGTAACGCATTGGTGATTGATTCTAACCCCGATCCTCTAACATCTTCTCATGAAGGCCTATTGATTTAATATCATCCACTCTTCCCCATCTGACCGTATAGCTCAGTTGGTAGAGTGTGGGGCTAGTATTCCCAAGGTCCCAGGTTCGAATCCTGGATGGTCAGTGATTTTTTCACTGATTGTCACTTTGTTGTGTCGAATATGATTTATAATTATTTCCCTTTACATTAATTTGACCACATGTTTAATCATCGTTTCTTCTTGGAACGCGTTGCTAAATGCGGTGTGTGATGCAGAAGTTGCACATGTAAACATCGCCATTTTGTAAACCTAGCTCTTTGCCAAACCCTTCCACTCACGAATGATTGGCGTGTAGTTAGATAGGGCGAGTGAGCAACCAAGGTGTGTAATTCTACTGGTCAAAATTTTGACTAATTATGATCAGCCGTTACCTGCGATGTGGGCAATATGAGCCATAGTGAAGCGCCCACATCGAGGGTACCAGCGTATTTGGGGCAGGATTTTTGTCATTAATCATTAACAAAATTTGGCACAAAGCAAAACAACAGAGGCCTGAGGCAAAAGGCAAGTGAAGCGAGCCAACTGGTCTGTGGCAAAGACTCAAGATGCAAGAGTATGGTTCAATTTTAAATGATTGATGCTGTCAGTGAAAGTTCACACAGTAATTAGTCAAATCGTTAGTTTACCGTGTTTGTAAGTTAACCTAAATATTGAATTTTCTCCACCAATCACCATATATTAGCCATATTTAACCAATGTTTTGCTTTTGTGCCAAATCTGTAATGTACATTCCCCTGTTTTGGTATTACACCACCCCATTACTGTTTTTGTTTGTGGAGCAACCAGATGCTCTTCTAACAGAAACACTTATTTATTAAGTTCTAATCAATAGCGAAGGTGTGACTATCACAATGGACTACTTGAAGACCTACATGGCAAAATTATTTGCCTATTATACAACAATGCCATTGATTTTTAGAGCAAACAAAGTCATTTTATTTTTAGTTTCTACAAAGGGGGAAGGGTTACCATTCTGGGAACTTTGAGTCTTTTTTCCTTGTATTTGAATTTTTTCATTGACATTTGAAAATTTAAATTATTTGAAAGCATTAAAGATCAGTCTGTTCAGCACATACATATATGTGATGACTCACCCCGAAAAGGAGGACTTTGCGACAGAATACTTTCACGATACTGGTAAAAATAGGTAGCAAAAAATAAAGAAAATAATAAGAATTTTCAGCAGATTTTTTGTTGTAAAATTTGATCGCCTTAATCAATTTCGACAAATAAGGTGTCATTTAAAATGCTGTAACAGATGCAATGATAAACTCAAAATTGATATCATCTGCAAAGTCCCCCCATTTTGAGGTGAGTTATCACATATGTGACCGTCAATAGGAACAGGTCTCCAGTCAAGTCATCATTTTGAGATACAGTACCAACTGCACACAATTCCTGTATTCAGACAAAATTTTGATTTTAGCATATTGGAAATGCCCATGCCTTTCTAGAACTCCTGGCAAAATAGCATCTTTCATTTCCAATGCAAACTTCTGAAAACTAATATTTTCTTAATGTGGTCACACAGGAAATGTTTATGGAAACTTAAACATACATTTTATCTGTTGTGTTTTCTGACAGTCATGATTTGAAGTTCTAATCGTAACTCTATTCTGAGTGTTGCATAAATTTGAAACAAGTGTTTTTTCAAATCTAAAGGTATGTTCCTTCAAGAGTTTAGCCAGGATTTGAAAATAGGGCGTCCAAATTCGCGGCCGGGCGAACAGGCTGGCTTCAATTAAAACATTGTGACGTCAGCATGATTAATATTCATACTTGACAAAGAAGTCGAAGATTACGTTTGTGCTAGTTTGTAAACAACATGGCGACTGACTGGGGAACGAACGAAGAAAAAACACGATATAAAGCCCATTTTAAGTTCACAAAGTACAATGAATTGATCAGATTTTGTGATGATGATGATTATTGAAAATAAATTCTAACATTCAACATCGAATTTCATATGGTAAAACGTATTTTTGGACGCCTTATTGGACGGCCTATGCATTTTACAGGGCGTCCATTTTCTTGATCAGCTGTCCAAATGACGGCTGGATGCCCTTCTGGCTAAACCCTTGTGTTCCTTTTGAATATGCAAATTGCAATAAAACAAATTGTGACTTTTGACTGAAGGTTTGTGGTAGATGGTCATATACATGTATAGTCGGTCAAGAAGAACCACTGGCGTAAGGCTTTGAGGCAAAGCAACACAGCTCAGGCTAACACACTCAAACAAGTGAGTCCTTCTTGGCAGACTTCTGTAAATGGAGTTTATAAATTACAGAATCTGATATCTAAAAAGAACACAAAAATGCAGGGTCAAGATCGACTTCTGAACTTTTATAAGATTTCTAAAGGGACATGTACAAACACTTGCATGGAGGAGATGGTTGAAACAAACTAGTGGGCTAACAAAATTTAACCCCTGTAAATAGACTTAAATATGATTCTGAGATTTACACTCATTTTTCTCAGAAAAAAGGTTAGAAAAATTTTGGCACTATTCTTTTTTTCATGATCAAACCCCCCTTTACATGTACAAGTGTTTGTAAATGGTTCCTATCCAGTTTCTACATGAGCGCTAACACTTTTTTTTTTATCAATTTATCCCATATTCATGAACACATTTACACATGCTCATATTATGAATGATTAATGGGCATTTCTCAAACGTCAAGCTTGGGAGACTTTGAACCATAACCACCATTTTATGCTTCATGATGATGTTACCAT
>JXSR01S043358.1:11748-37518 GCA_000969725.1 Ophiothrix spiculata | reverse complement strand
GTTTAAGTTGCCATTTTGAAAAATGCATGCATGCTATAAGACTCAAACTTACAAGACATGTTAGAATTATCATTTCCCTTCTTTATTTGCAAGAAACCCGATGAAAATCCAATATTTAGAACTTTTATAGCAAAAGTTTGATTTTGGTGACGTCATAATTACGTAACGCCGTAGCCGATTTTGATGATCTTGGTTTCGTTGGATAGGGGAGGATGATACCTATCTATTAATAGCAAAACCAAGTTCATAGGAGGTTCCTTTCCAAAATATTAGGGGCAAACCCCTTCGGAGTTCGTGTTACAAAAAATAGCTTAACCCTAACCTCTTACCTACCCCTTTTCGTTCTCAGCCTATCTCCTCGGAAATAAGGGTGTCAAAAATTGGTAGTTTCCACTGGGGCTCGAACCAGGGACCTCTCGCATCCCAATCCCGTGTCCACCTATACCAATCCACCCGAGGGGCGCTGCCTAGGCAGCGATTTCGTCCCCGTATAGGAACCCCGTCTATGACATATTCGGACTCAATTGATTTGCTCTTGTAGCTTTTTGTAACCATTGGGAGCTTTAGGGTCAAGAGGACAAGGGTTAATTCATAAAATGCAAAGTTTTTCATTTATTTCATTATTTTTTGAACAACTTTTACACATTTTCATGAATGATTCTTTATATTTGTTATCTTTTTTACTGAAAGGATGAAAACCATGCAAATTGACACTGAAATGTTGAAATGTAATATTAATATCAGCTTAATATTGCAACCAGCCAGCATAACATGACTCTTAATTTCAATCATTGAATGTTTCCCGGGCTGCTACTTTGGAAGCAAAGTTTAGTGTACCAAAAACATGCACTAGATTTATATGGAATATTTTTCTCAAATCAATCTCTCTCAAATATTTGTATTTACAATTGCAAAATATGTGATAGGAATGATATCCACATATATTTCAGCAACAAATCTTTGACAATGATAGCATGTTGTATTACTATTTTGCATATATGCATCAAATTTAATACTTTCTAATGAGTACTTTCTAGTCAACTCTCCTATATAGATCACATTGTCTGGTTTGTGACATCACAAGATTATCCCCACGACTCTCTGATTGTAACCCAACCAGACCATCTCCATCTAATGATTCCTCCTTGAGTGAAAGACAAGTAAGGACTTTCTATTCCACAGGGCCTATACTTTTGAATGCATCTGCTGGTCTTATGGATGTTGTTAAAGCTTTACTTCAACCAACAAAACAATGGCCCTTACTTTTAGCTTGTAAAAATAAATAAGTTCTGAATACATTGTCGGCAATAAACAAGACAGGTGTTTACCTTTGGTGGTAGGGGTGGTGCCTCATCATCTGGAGTTTGTGGAAGTGTATTCCTGCAAAATAATCAAAAACAACAAATTGTTAAATAGCTTTATCAGTAGCTTATCACCTAAATAATGCCTAAAGGTGAAACATTTTTACAGGGGACCAATGTGACTTCCGATCCATGGAGCAATTAAAGAAAAGTTCCTTGTCCCACTCCCTCACAGTAGAGGGTTGAAAGATTCATAGCTGATCCAATTTTCTCATATCAGTGACCATCAGTTACTAGGTTCCAATAATAAGAGGTTGGTGTTTCAAAAATATCCACAAGTATGTCAGTAAATTTGATGAGCTATTAAAAATCTTTCAACTGAATGCATATTTGTGATGGCTCACCCGAAAGGGGGGACTTTGACAATTATATCAATTTTGATTTTTTTCATTTCATCTGTTGCAGCATTTTTTAAGCTTTAAAATGACACCTTACTTGTTGAAATTGATCATGGCGATCAAATTTTACAACGGAAAATCTGCTGGAAATTCTTTTTATTTTCTTTTTTTTTTGCTGCCTATTTTCACCTGTATCTTGATAAGCGTTCTGTCGCAAAGTCCCCCTTTTCGGGTGAGTCATCACATTTTACAATTTAGAGATGTCATAAAATCTTTATGCATTTAAAATGCAAATTGTAAGCTTTTTTTCTCATTTTGTGCTCAGAAAATGGAACAAAACATGAGCAAAACAGAATGTAACTAAGGCAACAGTAAAGCTTTTCTTTTCAATAACAGTAGGTAACTTGAATCATTTTACAACAGACAAAGCAAAACAAAAGTTACAAAGAAAACAGTTACCGAAATGAATAAAAAAATTACACTCTTTAAATAAAATAAAATGTTTAAACAAATAAATAAAACATGATGCAGAATATTTATGCACTTTAAGGTATAACTATTGACACCATTGAGTGTAACTTTTAAAAGATCAAATTCAAATGCAATTTCATTTGAAGAAAATAAACTGAAGATGGCAGGCATCATTTTTGTGAATGAGAAAAGCAAAATGCAACTATGGTAATAGCATTCATCAAGCAACTTAACAAAATGGGAGTGCAAGAAAGAGCTAAAACATTTCAATCATGTACAAAATCTTAAACTGAAAATATGATTGTCTGTAAGCATGCTTAGGGTGCAAAATGTAACCTCCTAATCTGGTGTTGGATGTATTCCAAGTACAACACTACTTGCATTTGATGAACTGTAAATGATCTCAATTCATGATGCACATATTGTACCAAGCCTTGGTAAAAAGCACAATAAAATCCACAAATTTTAATTGTTAAAACGATTAAGAGTATGAATTACTAGGCCTAGGATCAACAGCTCACTCATTGCACAGAGTTCCAATTTCTGTATCTATTGCTTAGTTTGGGCAAGTTTTTTTAGTTCACATGCTGAGTTCACATGCGTAAAATCATAAGCTGCATAGTAAAAAGTCTACGCCAAGTTTTGTTTATCAATAGGTTTGATGTAGTTCGTAATTTACCGTAACTGTTTTTGTCACTGTTTTCTAAGGAGCACTATAGCAAAATATGCAATGCAACAAGAATTAGAAATTTACCAAATTGAGTTTGAAAAGGTGAAACTCTCTAAAAGCATATTTGTGAGAATCACTAATATCTATATTTCTGTGTGAGCAGTAGAATTTGACTTCAATTAACTTTAATTTGTTTATGCAAATTTGTCTGAAAGTGAAATGATACAACCAGACAACTTTATTATCGTTTACTGTTCATACACTTTGTGTGTCACCTAGCCAATCAGAATACAAGAATATAAAGTACGCGGAGCGCAGTGGAATTTCACAATGCACTGCACTTGTTGCGTCCCAGTTTTCGTGGCAGGCGTTTAGTGCTTATGAATGTTTAATTGCTTTTGTCGGGTGATAATTTATTTAATTTAGAGAGGTTTTGGACTTTGATGGTCATATTAAAGACCTTATTTCTTTTCACAAAAGATAAAATATTATTTTTCTGCCGTGTATGAATTAGAAAAATAAATTTGCATTCCATTATACTCATAAAATGAGACAAAATCAATGCACTTGCTGTAAATTTTGATTGCTGTCCAATGCACTCGGGCCTCTAAGGGGCCATGTGAATTGGACACATCAAAATTGACTGTGCGTGCATTGATATTTGTCTCATTTCACTCACGTATGACATGCACATTTATTAATCTATAGATATGGTTGGTTTGTTTGCAGGCAATCTAAGACATATCAGAAGTGTGTTGTGTATACAACCGATTGCATGCCACTGGTGCAACATATCACTATACAATCTCAACACAATAACAATATCCATACAACAAAGTTACAAGTGTAACAATTACATTCTGAAAATTAATGACGCACCTTTCATACAAAACCGTATCTGTAATCTTTTCAGTGACTGCACTTAAAATATTTTCTTTTCTGATAGCTTTTCATGATATCAACAAGTATTAATGAGATATACCAATTGACATCACATGTTCAAATATAATCTTACTGGGCATATTTATAGCACATGTCCATCATGCATCTAGATAGCAATGAAGGCACACAAATCTCATTGACAACAAAACTGAACATACAACCAGCTTGTCCCATTACCACATTAACAACACTACACCATCTAACCCAAGAAACAACCAGAACATCCAGTCTTCAGCCCAGTAGAAAGAGTTCCTTTACCTTGTCAGTTCTACTATAACATAGTAACTAGTATAGACTAAAATCAGTTGAACCAGGACCCAACTACATATTCCATAGATTTACAGGGGAAACACCAGACTCACCACTATTTTTATTAGTGCATGAAGACAAAATTGGGGGTATTTGCGTTGTTGCTATGATGCATCGTATCTTGCCATAATGCACAAATATTGAAAACGCACACATACGCTTTGTGTGCAGGTTGGCGTACCATTTGCATATTATTTACGCTGTGTGTCTCTATGCGCAATCGAATCTCAGCACTCAGGAGTTGATTTTGGCAGGAACCAAGTGGACCCAAATACCTCCAATTTCAACTCCATGGCTGATGACGCCAAAGTTCGGTATCGCCCCTGTAAATCTGTGACATATTCACACCTTGCCCATGCCTTAATCAGGAGAATTTCAGTCACATGTATGATCTATATATTTGTTTCTGACAAAAGTATCAGGTTGATTTGTTTTTTGTACCTTGATATGGTTGCTGTATTTTTGCAGTTGCATGAATTCTCCTATTTAAGGCTTGTAAACTTTGAGTTGAAATAATACATTAATAAACATATTGACCAGAATGTTTGTAATTTTTGGTCGGTCACTGAGAGAAATACAATCTCTTAGGCTTTAAATCAAATGCATACAGTTGTAATTTGAACAAGCAACCTTCAATATACTCCTATCAGCTTATAAAACCAAACTTGGAGGAATGAGGCCCCACAGCAACAATAATATGTTGATGAATTGGGAGGCAACTGCAGCCAAGAGCAAGCAATAAACATTAGCAACAACAGTAACGGTCTACTGTCAAGCATCAGCAATGAGTTATAAGCTGCTGCTGCAACAATTGAGACAACAGAAGAAGAGAATACGCCAAACCCATGAGACTACTACACCATAATTTGCATATCATGTGTTAGTATACAAATACAACATGGTATTGAGGGAAGTAGTGAAAATTACTGATCCCGATGTGTTGGATGCATGTGGCTACTTCCTGACGCGAAGCGGAGGGAAGTAGTCACACTCATCCAACAACAAGGCAACAAGGGATCAGGAATTTTCAATACTTCTCAAAATAAACCATGTTGTATTTGTTTTACTATACCTCATAAATATTTCACTGAATGCAATATAAGCAAAACCAAAAATCACCTAAAATGTATACTGTTCTGGGTCACCGTATGGATTTCCAACCGGGGGTGCGGTAGTAGGGATGCGATAGTTGGGATGCGATAGTTTTTCAATTTTTTCCCTGCATGGGCGTTACGCGCAATCGGGGAAGTAGGCAAAATGCTGTCATGCGCATCAGGTTGAACTGTCCAATTATATTTCATGGTTGCATAATGAATATTTATGAGGTATAGTAATAGGAAATATACCATTGTTGTTTACTGTTCATAGTTCATAAATTACATAAATGCTTTATCAACCATTATCTATTCTAAACTGTTCTATTCCCAGATGAGTATTCAACTAATATTGAAGAAGAAGAACCGAGCCAATTAGCCGGACTAGAAATAAAATAATACTACAACACTAATCTACAATGCCAGTTTGTCATAGCGCTACTTTGAGTAAGTTTATATTGAGAATTTGTCCTCAATAATTTGTCAATGAACTGCTGCTGCATTGTGGCAGGCAGGCATGTTTTGTATTGACGTGTCACATCTACTACAGTATACCACTGGGTTGCCATCACATGCTAGAGTAAGGCCAAGAAAAAAAATGTTGTGTTGCCCTCAAGTGGAATTTCTGATCAAATGAGTCAGTCGGTAGGAATATATATATTTTTTAATATTTTTTTTAAAAAGCACCTAAATTATGAAATTTGGGTGCATTTTCCACTATTTTCAAAATATTTTCTCAAAAAACACCCAATCTGAGCAAAATTGGGTGCTTTCCCGGCCCTTTAAAAAAAAATTTGATTATGATCGGTCGCTGAGGGCAACACAACATTTTTTTTTGGCCAAAAACTCCCAACTCTCCAACACATATTAGATGTCCAGAATAAAGCAAGTTACTGGGCAGATTTTGCAGTCTACATTCGTCAAGAGAATGCAAGATAATTGTATGTGCAATAGCTACCATTTGTCATAAATTTGTATCATATACTTTACAATGTCCAGTCTTGGGTTGAGCAGTGGCTTTTGAAATCGTTCTTAAAGGTGCGTTTACACTGTGACATAGGGTAATGATGGAGAGTAACTAACTTGCAACTTCAAACAACTGATAGTGTTTGTAGCTAGAAGATTGTGTGAGCGTTAATTGTCATTAACTAACAATGATGGGCGTAAAATTCAAAACTGCAATTCACAGGTCTACGTTGCTCGTCGTTACCCCCAAGTCGTCACAGTGTAAACGCACCTTTAAGCAAAGATGAATTGTGTAGGGTTGTGAAATTCATTGGTATTATTTTGTTTGACTAATCCCAAGAAAATTCCGGTCACATCCTTTAGTTTTTGTCATCTTGGCTGATGGCTTGATCACAAGTGATCCACCAATTATTGGTTATTACATAGTTCTTATAGTGAAAATGTCACTTGAAAAAACATTTCAAAAGCCACTGAAATGGATAAGAAATTTATGGAAAAATAAGTTTTTTGTCAGATTCCGGTAACAAGGTCTTAACTTAATGTAACATATGGCAGCCATTGTTGATACGACATTCTTGCAAATCTTGTTAATGGTTCAGACCTAAAATACAGGCCGCCTTGACCCCCCTCCATTTCTACACTCTTCACAATGTTACTTCTGTCACTTTGGCTGTGATGGCAATCCGTTTCAGGTGGCTCATCAGCAGTAGACATGACATGATATCAAAACATCGCAAAATAAAAGCACAACAAGAAAACAACACAAACCACAACACAATGACAGTGAGCTAGGGCGGGTGTGGAGGTGCAGGTGACAGTCATTACCTTTTGGCTTTCTTTCCTTTTGATGAGTGATCACGTTTAGGTTTGGAAGGTTTTGCATCTTTAGGTCTAAGTGGTGAGATGGGATAAGTATAGAGGGATTAAGGAGTGGCATCATTGTACATGCAAGCCATTCATTCATTCAATTCAACAGGCAATTATATGTTGCAGGTTTGGCTACCATCTAATAGTGCATTCACACTAGTACAATACTGGATGTCCTATTCAGGTTATCGATACTTATAGTGCAGCACACCGACGTGAATTTAACACATGGTTACTAGTAGTGTTCTTTGTAAGTTATTCCAACATTTTTGTGTATAATTAATCAATCAGATGTTCAAATATCCTGGATTACTTTGTTTTGTCTCAAAATCTACTAATCAAATATGCTAGCACAATTGTATGTCACAATGTTTCAGCATGAATATCCATTTACTAGCTTGAATTCAAGCTACATTATCATTTAAGACAATCTAAAAGTATCAGAAAAGTTATCAGTTTTCTCAAATATATGCTATGTTGAGTTTAGCATTCACACAGCTAATTAGTGATTTTTTTAAAGAATTTCTATTTTGAATATGGCTTAGTATATCAAAGACAGCCACATAGGCATGACCAATAAGGGTTTTAATATACTGTAATAAGTAACACTAACAGGTCCATAAGAACCTACATGGTTTCAAAATGTTTCAGCTCCATGCTTTTCAGTACTCAAAAGTTTTACCTAGCAAGTCTGCATTCATAACTCATCAGAGTACTATAATGAACAAGCATGAACTAGGACCCCAAAATATTCCAGATCTAACCAGTGTACATTCCTAGTGACCATATATTAAGTACACAATGCTGCATTGCTTCATAAGTGTTTGAATCTATGTGGAATATGGCAATTACCACCAACAGTTTTTACACTACCTAGTATTTGAATTGTTTAAAGGATAGGACTATATAATGCTAGCAGAATGTCATGAAACATTTTGCACATAAAGTGTCCCATTTTATTTCATATTATTGTGTTTACAAACTTGAAAATAACAATGAGGGTGCTCTTACAACCACATTCTTCCATGCATTTCATTCTTGTAACATAATCAATCAAGTTAATAGGTAAAACATGCCAAACAATGAATTTATAAGTGCATAAAATCCAAAAATATACATCTGACATTTATCAGCCGCACATGCACAGCATAGAATATAAATCAAGCAAGCCCGATCATGTGGTCAAAATTGAACATTTAAAAATACCGAGGTTGACAACGAAATACATTGACTCTTTCAAATACAGAATTTGTAGATAATAAAAATAATGTACCTCTCATGTATTCCTCTAATGGTATGAATGAAATGCAACATAATAACAAATGTGAATAAATCTTATGTTATCAATAGTTTAATGCAACATGATAATACTTATTAAGTACTCAACTTGTCAGTAAAAATAATGTTATTTCAACAGTTATAACAGTTAACAAAAACCAATTAACATATTCAAATTCTTGCTCAATATAAGATCCTTTATAATGTCACTCGCAGAATTTCACTCTAGTGATACCAGTATTCTTTTTTCTGTCAATGCATCAGTCACACAGGGTTTTGGAGTCAAATTGCCAGAGACTAACTTTCAACTTTATGAAACACTGGTCACACTTATAGATCAAGTATGCAAACTGTTCAGATCAGAATAAACTTCTGATGGTTTGTGCAACTTTGGTGTGATAAAATGATCCAAGGAAAGCACGATCATACACTTCTGTCGGACCATCGGGTTATACTGGTATAACTTTTGCCAATCATTCATCACTTCAAACTTTAAAAATTTTCACATTCCACTCAGTATAAACACTACAAACTACAAGTTAATAAATCGGTAGTATGTAATTGTATACCACAATGAATCGAATTCTTCCAAAACTAAGCTACTCGTTTTCAATCCCTCCCTCCCTCCCCACTCTCAACCCCTCACACAACTACAGCCATACTTACGTTTGGCCTCGTTCATAGTCATCTTCCAGACCCTTTAGATTGTTTGTGTCATGACCTCTGCAAAAAGGGAGCATGCGGCAATACATGCGTGTCAGTAAACGCACATAGATCATGAAAAAAGCGACAAAATTAAACACAATGTGTATCCAATGATATTTGTTACATACCTCAAATTTTAATCAACATTAGATGGAAGTATGATCATTAAATAAGTAAGGGAGTAAGCGGTTAATCTTAATAAACCATGATATAACCCAAAATAATGTTTTGAAATTGTTGTATTTTACCCTTCACAATTAAATTGAAAGTACATTATTATTTTCCGAAAAAAATTACAACTTATAGAGAAAACCCAACACTACCATTTCCAAAACAAAATGGATATTGAAAGGATGCAGAATTCTATGATATAACTTGTACGGGATAAAGCATAACCATAGCACATTCAACATCTACAAGAAGTTCTTGCAACATTTTCTAGGTGATAATCATGTATGGCAGGAACATTCCTAAATTTGGTGAAAAGCTTGCACTACAACGTGCTACAGCCACTATATTGAATGTGTAGTCACTCATATCAAATTTCAGCCCAAGGGTTGAAGGGTTCTGTCTAGCAAAAAGCTCAAAATATGGAACTTTAAATGAAATGACTAGAACTGTGGGTGAAATATCAAAAGTGTGATTCTGATGTTTGAGTCGTCTAGAGGTTAGGAAAATATATGAATTGTGGAATTGTGAATCAAATTTAAGAATGATAAAGTTAAGTGAATGATATGATTTAATTTACACAAAAAAAGTGTTGAAAACCGATGAGTAAGTGTCAAATTAGAGCAAGTTATCCCAGTGAGTGATGAATCTTTAAAATCTATTAATCAAGGTAATTATTATGTTGCACCGATGTGCCACACAGTTATACTGAAACAGATCTGAGCAAATTATTGAAATTTAGTAGTTTTATGGCAAATACTTGATAAAAGTCAATAAAGTGGCAGAAATTGGAGTTTTAGTCAAATTCTCATTTTTTGTAAGTACCATACTGACTCGAGTAATGTTCCACCTTTTTTGAACGTGAACTTGGATCAAAGTTAGGGGCTGGGACTTTATGCGAGGACGCATGAGAGAGACAGAACTAACCGGTCGATCTACAGAGGTAAACAATGCCAGTGAACTGTCTAACCAAGAGGAATCAAATTTTTTTTATTCATTGTAATGTTTTGAATCAAATATTTCAGGATTCAGTTCAGTAAATATTCTTTAAAATTATCCCCAAGAGTTTTTTTAACAAACACTTACAGGAACGTACCAATCAAGGTTAAATATGGTGAAATTATTTTTGCACATCCGATCGTGACATTCGCCATTTTGGAATTTTGTTACAGTAACAATCGCGATTGTGCATGTCCGATAGATATTTTTACCATTATATGAACGTAAACGTCGCCATCTGTTGAAACTTAGAACATAAAAACAGTAAAAAGGTGTATATTCATCCGCGATCAGCCGTGATATTCCCACAAACTATAAGACATTTTGGATAAAATTTCTATCGTAATTGAGATGAGTTTGCGACTATTTTTTAAAGCAGATTTTGATATTATGATAAATTTCTAGGTGATTCAGCAAAATATGGCCAGAAATAAAATGGTATTGGGATGATAATTTGGCGACTTCTAAAGAATACCAATGGGACTTTACCCGCGTTTACATTAATTTCCTGAAAATGTTTGTAAATATACGGGTGGTACATTGCGCGAAGATGGGATTTTACATGCGTCAGTACGGTAAATGGTCCAAAAAATCTGAACTAAGATTAAAATCTCAAAAGTGACATTGCTGTAAATGCACGACAGTTAAATGATAACAAAACTGGACATTTTCAAATATTTTGAATTGAATTAAACAGGAAGGGCAGATTTAGTCTATATTATCAAACAACATTTACTGAACCACAAGAACTAAAATATAGTCAAAAGTGGAAGATTATATTTGTATATATATTGATGGAAGACATTAGTTGGGAATTGTCAAAATCTATGTTATGAATGATCTCTAAGAAATTGGTTAAGACATGAGTCTGCATACCGTCTTTGGAGCTCCTCTTCCACAGACGCTAGCAGGCTCCTGAAGGATGCAAGGATTCACGAACGCACGGACGGAGTCCAACGGATCACAGGGCAACAAATTAAAGAGAAAGAAAAAATACAAAGAGGAAAGACACAATGTCACTGGCTGCAAACTAAAAAAAAACTTGAGAGTATTGTACTTGATTAACAGATTTTACAATAGGTCTTTGTTAGTAGCACATTGGAGAGTCTTGCTTGGCATTGTATTTTTTGCAGCCAAGTCATTTATTGCTATATATTCAATGTGTACAGTAATCAGGTGTGGCTGTATGATGACTGTGCAGATCTCAAAATGAGAGCATTTATACTCATATTATGAGTCTGACAGTTCTGCTTAAATTTGGGAATATTAAATTAATGTGTACACCACTCTTCACAGGTGTGTTTTTTTCAAGTCAAAATCTTTTTCATATATTTTTAATTGGAATAGTGTTCTTCACTTCATCTGTGGTATTTATTGGATTTAAAAAAACAAAGCCATGGGTATGAGAGGATCAGAAACCAAACGAGAGCTGGATAGACATTGCAAAGGATTAAATATTCTAAAGTCAGATGGAATGACACAGATTTAAGTCCAAAATAAATAAAAAAGAAAGTTATTTAAGGCCACATGCAGCTGACATTCCATGTTTACTGTAACATTGCAGCAGAATTTCACATGCATTTAACATATTATTTCATGCAATGGTTCATGCAACAGCGATGGAATGGTGTGATCAAGTTCCAACATGCATACGTAACACAAGGCAAAGAAGTTAAGTGTCCTGTGGAAATGTTCAGTTCATATGGGTGTCTAGTGCATTATAAACAACAATGAATGAAATACTTTCTGATAATTTTTTACAAGAGTATGATTGTTAAAATCTTCCCTGATTTAAAATGGGGCAATCTACACAGGAGTGCAAATACAGATGAATGTGCATCTCCGAAAGCTGCTTTGCAGTAGAATGTGGCTACACGGGCGCCAGATCCAGATCTGCTGTGCAGAACTCTAAGCGGTCTATGGAGATGTGGATCTCAGATCTGGATCTGGGAGATGTGCATGCAACTGGATCTGTACTCCGTGTAGATTGCCCCATTGTTAGTCTGAATGTAAACATTACTTTCCATCTTTGTTTAAAGGTTGGCTCCACAGTGAGCTTGTGTTAATGTTTGAAAACACAATAACTTGGACTGAAAGCACAATAACTTGGACTAAAAATCAACAGTACAGCTTTAAACTAGGCAGGAACCAATTGTTGTCAAAATCTTTTCTTAGACAATAATTATGATGCATCAGGTACAAATAAAGTTAAATTCATTTAAATGCAAGAAAGTTGTAAATAATAGCTGCCATTTTGCATAAACTTGCACTACAGACTAAAAAGAGTCAAGTTTTGATTCAGCAGCTCTTGAAATGGTCTTAAGGATGATGTCACCTGTAGAATCATTTCAAGAACTAAGTTCAGGAGAAAAATGTAGAGGGTTTTTTTTACTCCTATGACAGGTCATAAAAAATATAACATATGCAGTCATTGCAGATTATACAAATACAACATGGTTTGAGGGGAAGTATCGCAAAATACTGTCCCCGAGGTGTTGGATGATGGAGACTTCCTCCCGAGGCGGAGTTGAGGGGGGAAGTCTCCATCATCCAACACCGAGGGACAGTATTTTGCAGTACTTCTCTGAAATAAACCATGTTGTATTTGTTTTACTACACCTCAAAAAAGTCAAAATATAACTTGAAAATAAAGAAAAAATCAACAAATTCAAAACTTTGTCGTAAGCCATACTGTAGTACCATGCAGAAGTTTTTATTATTTTCCCCGCGTGTGTGTAAAACGAACAGACGCAATGCGTAAACGCATACCCCCGCGGATGTACTCGAGTATTAATGCGCACGAGGGAAAGTAGCCAAAAATTCTTTTTTGCATGTTTCTGCTATTTAACCAATAAAAAGACTGTATTAACCTATAAATATTCAAGAGGTGTAGTGAATGTCTTTCTTGCATTTACTTGATGAAATGATATGCATTGAGTTTTGATGGAATTCCTGATGCATATAATACTGGTGTTAAGGCGTGTAATTTAAATAATTTCAAAAATTTAGGAGGTAATCATGAGCTTTTGCATTTAATTTTTTGACCATCATTTATGCAGGTATCATATGAAATGACTGAAAAGTCTATACACACAATGATTGTATAACGCTTCCTTAATATTGTCCATGTTATTGTGTTTAGGAAATAATTCAACATGTTATTCATATATTGTACATCCTGAAAAACTGAATACCACCCAAATATTGCTGCAAAATGATATACTCAACAGTGCTGTGGTTAACATTCTTAACTTGATTAACTGTTACACATTTTTATGATTACTAAAATATCAAATATATTGCATTTGACAAAATATACTTTGAAATAGATCTTCAATAAACTGATAAAAATCAAATATGTAACAATTTTCAGCTTCACCTGCTTAGTTTAGATTGAGTACTTGATTCTATATCTCCAACATTTCAACTATTGTGTCATTATTCTATCCATTCTATTACAAAGATCTTATAGTGGCTATATATGTGACCCATCATATCAAAAGGTACCATAAGGGTCACAAAATTAAATTTGATTTTTTTGGTATCTAAAAGATTATATTTTGAGCTTTAAAATGACACCTTGCTTTTGGTTATTGGATGTTCAACTGCAAAGTTACATCCAAATTGGTAAAAGGCATCGGGCTGATTCCGAAAACTATAGTTCTGAGAAAATCAAGTTTAACGTTTCTGTACTGGTAAAACTTGAATGGAGAAAGGATTTTTATCTCGGTTTTTAAAACATTTGTCTTATGTTTTGGATGTTGGAACCTGATTATATGATAGAATACACCTCAATGTTTCTGATGAAATTAGAAATTTGACCTTGAACGTGATTTTTGACTATGCTCAGCTTCAATGGCTCGTATCTCGTAATTTACTATGCCGACCATATGATACCTTTAGATATGACAGGGCACATATTGTAAAATGGAAATGACCATAGTCTTCATATTATACTACTGCTTGTCAACTACTTGCAAGTGAAATTGTGCATAACATGAAGTGCAAAACCATAATTTATATCCTCTGGTTCAAAGCGTTTAAACTGAAATTAATTTTTCCCATTACATCCTTCAGCAAAATTGATAGAAACATTGTGCATAAGATAACCACAATGTACATGAAATCTGGACGTGGATATATTTGAACAGCTCCTACAAGTGCAAAACTCAATGCGAGACTAGACTCTCAACAGGATCTAGTAACGGTTCTGATTTCTTGCAAAAGTGGTTTAGGAAATCAAAATATTGACAAGAAAATTTGAAACCAACTTAACACATTACTGCCATCTCATAAACACATTGCAAATATTACAAATAACATGTTGAAGGCAATACCTAACAGCGAACATTATACCACTAGTAATGCTTAGCACAAACATCCTGTCTATGAAATTCTGTGCTGTGGTAATTTTTCACATAAAACAATACAAAGACAATTCAAAGCTACCGATTTATGCTGAATGAACTAACTTTGTGTGCAGTGACATTTGAAACAAGTGACTAAACCAAGGAATTTATAAGGGGAACCGATATTCTCCGCCATTTTGATTTCACCGCCGTGTAAATCCTATGGGACGGCAGCCATCTTGGATTGTCGCTCATGGAGGTTGAGTTATTGTACCTCCGGCATTTTACGGCTCCGCGTGTCTCATTACGAGAGTCTTCGCAACGGATTAGCGGGAAAATTGGCGTACTTTGATCAGAGCAAGTCGCAATACATGCTACTTGAAACGCAGATACGGTTTGCGCGTGAAACAAAATGCACACGCTGTATATGCGTCAAGTGAAGATTTATGCGATCTGCTTGGATATCGGGCCAAACTCCGAATACATCCGAAGGTACAATAACTCTGCTCCATGAGCGACACAAGATGGCGGAGAAAACTGGTTCCCCTTTATAAATTCCTTGGACTAAACACATGGTACGTGAGTGAAACAATGAGAAATGGAGCAACAGTTTTCTTTCAGGGGCATCTATTTATAAATTGAGCTTTTTGATACTCCAGCAGAGTTTCTCAACTTGTTGCACACTACGCATTTTAAGCAATAGTAACTGGTTTGACTCCTTGGGAACAAAAAAATAAATAAATAAAAAATAGCCCAAATGCACAGAACCCCTGCTTCAGCACATATGAAAAAAATCAAAGCTATTAATTTATGCTTATGAACTAATTTTGTGTGCAATGACATTTGATACAAGTGGTATGCAAGTGAAACAATGAAAAAAATAGCAAAAATGTGTTTTGAGGTCATCTTATTTATAAATTGAGCTCTTTAAAACTGCAGTAAGAGATCCTCAACTTGCAATCACACAAGCCAAATATAGCAATAGTGAATGGTTTGGCTTCCCCATAAAACAAAGAAGTACATAGGAAATGCATAGAACCCCTGCTTTAGCAAATATCACCTCAGCGATAGACTTTTTTTTTTTCTGATCTACAGATGCAACAAATTTAAACATACAAAGACTTTGTTTTTCAAATTAAAGAAAGAACAATAAAGTATTGTTATTATCAATCAAATTGTTTTGTGGTCTAAAACCTATATCACAATGTATCCTGAAAGCATCAGGTAACTGCAAGAATAAAGACCCTCACGGGCTTTGAAAAAGAAGAAAAAAAAATACAGGGTGGCACAAAAATAGCTACACTCTCTGTAGGGAGGGGCTAGACTAGATTAAATCAAAATACTCGTCTACAAACCTGATTCCAGACATCCGTCTTTTGGGAAGTAATGAACACAAAAAAGAAACGACCGTGATAGCTTAGAAAAGTATATAGAAAGATATACCTCTGTCATAACCAAGATATCAGTAGAATAAATCATTTAAAACCTGTGGAACGGCATATCAGTTTCTATACTGACCAAATTCAGCATTTTGTTCAAACTGATTAAGACGTTTAATTGATATAGAAGCGACCATTTTATGGCCATTCCAAGTTTGTTGAGCAGCAGTAGGGATCTTTAGCATAGAGGGTCAGCCCATAAAAAGCAGTATTAATATTGAACATTCCAAAAATTCACAGAAAATATCCAACTAGGTTTAACAAAATGCATTGAAAAAATGAAATCATACTTCCAACAATGTGAAAACAATAAAAGAACAATTAAATTTAAACCAGCACATTGTTCATATCATGGAGGAAAATGATTCTTTCATAAAAAAACCTCCACATGTGCTACTGATATGTTGATATGGACTTAGTATACATGAGAGGGGAGAAATTATACTGGAATTAAGAAATGTTGGTATCAACCTAAATTAATTTGCAAAATCATAAGTGTTGGAAGACTAAAATTCTATTTTCCTAAATGAAGATTCAGTGTAACCCTTTGTTGCATTTATTAACTGGCTGATACTGAACAATTTGGTTAAACTATAGCCATTTTAAAAACTACACAACTAAAGCATAATGGAAGGAATTTCGGCCTATTTTTTTGGGAAAAGGATTGGGTATAACTACACTACAAATGATACATGCTAAATATTGGTTTTCCTTTACACTGCAGCAATTGGGGAGGGCACTTATATGGGATTGCAATTTTTACAAGCAGCAAAGGTTGAAACAGATATGCTTTTAACAAAATTGAATCAGCAGAATATACAAGCTTAGAGTAATTTAATATAAGTAAATAACATTGTTTGTGCACTGGGTTAGTTTGGCTTTTGACATTACATGGAACGGTTGAAAATTAGCGATCAAAACTACAGTGCAAATTTTAGAGCAAATGTTGAGATTTTGCTTTGACTGAAGTATGAATGTAGTAAGTTAACTGCCTTGTACGCTTTATTTGCCGTTTGAAATGTTTGACGGCTAGTTTAAATAGTATTTGATTGCATGAGTTACACTAATTCATTTGTAAAACATTTTAAAAATATACTAGTATCATAATTATTCTTATGTATAATACTGTTTCTTAATTGAACCTTAAGATATTTAACTTGATGAGGCTACTCCAAAATTAAGCATATATGCTCCCGGTCAAAAGTGTTTGCGCAAGCTTAAATACGGGCAAAAATGTAATTATTATATCAAACGACCAAGACTCTTAAAAAAAACAAAATTTTAAGGCCATAAGTTTTCCAACAAATGTGCAGTTATGTATTTAAACTTCGTTTTTGAATGTGCGTTAGAAAGAATACAGTATGTTTAGCATGCCATATTGTCAAATGCAATTCCTGTGGAGTTCCTTAGATCTATATAGGTAAAATATAAATCCAAAAAAATATTCCACAAATGATGAACGGTTCTCAAGATATGGCTGGTTAAAGGTTTTGTGCGCAAACACTTTTGACCGTGAGTGTAGTGCATATCTTTTGTACAATTCCACCCCTATTCAGCTTCCCAATCTACAACAAGACCACAGTATAGCTTCAAGCAATGTGAAGGTTTCCATAGAAATGAATGGATTGGTACTAGGGCATGCTCATTCAAACAATCCTTGTATTTTGTTTTCAAAAAGTTTATCATGATTGTAGGAAATTTGAACACTATAAAAAAAAACTTGCAAAAATGGTGGTATATCATGACCTACATGATATGTGCAGATAAGCTTTAATATACTGCTGCATTTGCATTGGACCAACAATAGATATTTCAAATTTATTCTTCACAATATTTTCTACCATCTCATGGTACCCATTTTGTTGGTCCAATCTTGAGCTGTTTTTTAATTTATTGCAATACCTTTTTGGCATGTGAACTACAATCAATGTAGAGAATAAATATGAGCTTATTGATGCACAGCTAGTGCTATTCTAGAGCAAAAAAGCATAACTGGCAACACTTTGGTGTAGCTAAATGAACTGCATTATCACAAGAGCCAAACTGTTGCAAAAATGTAGCTTACAACATCATTGCAACAACTTCCTTAAGCGTCCTGGTTGCTAACATACAGAACTCAGGTAACACCAACTATAATACTCTATAAACCTTGAAGTATGCAATAAGCAATCAGACTCTGTTACAAGATCCATAGCATATCCCTTGTATTCTACAACATTGTGAACTGGTGGTTTTGTATTGTGTAAGAGACTAGTAATGATTGATTAGGACCAAATCACTGCGTATTAATACTTTTATACATGATTTGTTCATGAATTTGGTATTATTTTTGGCTAATTTTGTTGCTAACACATGGACAAATCTTTATCATAAGATTTTTTGAATATTCAACAAGATTGGGTACGTAGTTATGTTTCAAAAAAATGGACTAATTTATTGGTTTTTGTGCGTTAATCGGCTACTTGATGCATACTTCAAGATTTATAGAGTATATGTTGCTGGATGACCAGGTTACAGATGATATTCCAGACTACGTTATAGCACAAATTTGGCTCTTGAAGAAATTATCTAATTCTTACAACTAAGAAAACTGCAGAATTAAATATCAGTTAAAATGCTGCTGGTTACCCCAATTTAGCACTCTGATTTCAGACAATATTATAAGTTCTTGATGGGGGGAATCTCATACTGAATAGGATAGAGATATGTGATTACACCTAAGTGAATAGTGTGTATAAAGTACTGAATGATGAGTTTATAACAGTCCTCATAACCATGTAATGAGAATGACATGCTGCTATATAGGATGACATGATCATTAACGCATGGTATACTTTGATCAACACCAAATAGGCTGGCCTCTTCACATCGTGAATTGATACGGATAAGCGTGTGCATAGCAGGACACAGCATGATCGCAGAAGACGCAGTGCGCGATGCACGTGTGACTCGCGCATCATTATCTACGGCGCGCGTGTCACTGGGATTATGTGTACTTGCGGATGAAGAAAAACCTCATAATTCCCGCCTATTTAGTGTTGATCAAAGTATAACTAAAGAGGAATCTCAGGGAAATTACCAATGTTGTCAATCTTAATAACATTGATTTACCTACAGGAAAAATTTTAGCAACCTCATAGTTGAACCAAAGAAGAATTAACCATTATAAGTACATGTACCCCCAGTTTTGTCAATCTTAATAACATTTGATTACCTAGGGGACAAATTAGCTATCTCATAGTCGTACCAACAAAGAATTACCATTGTAAATGTCCCCAAATTCTTAAAAATCATTTTAAATGGGTTGCTATTTTGTAGACTACGATGTTACAAAACCGGTGTCAGATAAAATGTATGAAATCACATAATCAGTCCCCAATTCCATTGTTTAAATCATGTTAAAGCTCAGAATCCGCATTTCAAATAGATTTTCTTTGATTAAAATATCGTCCATTTTCTTCAGCTTCACATTTGTTACGATACATTGTACAGCTTCTATTAACAAATCCACTGCTTTCTTCACCATTCAAACCAAGAAATTTAAAAAGGGGAATTGGTACTCGCCGCTATTTTTATTTTACCGCCGTGTAAATCCGACGTCCAATGGGACGGCAGCCATCTTGGATTGTCGCTCATGGAGGGTGAGCTATTGTACCTCCAGCATTTTACGGATCAGTGTGCCACACTTCAAGTCTTCGCAACGTATTAGCGGGAAAATTGGCGTAATTTGATCAGTCCAAGTCGCAATACACGCTACTTGAAATGCAGACACGGTTTGCGCGTGAAACAAAATGCACACGCTGTATATCCGTCAAGTGAAGATTTACGCAATCTGCATGGATATTGGGCCAAACTCCGAATATATCCCGAGGTACAATAACTCTGCTCCATGAGAGACACAGGCATATCCCGATTCCCCTATAAAAATTCTTTGATTCAAACACAATGGCTTTATCTCAGCATGACCGCCAATCCTGCTGAAAACATGTTATTACATATTGCAGATATAAAATAAAGTATTCATGTGTAACACCTTGCAATACATATTGGTATAGTAATGTCTACTAAGGTACCAAGTCCAAAATCAAATCTACCAGAGACAATGGTTTGGAGACTTTTCCTGAACTTGGTTCCCTGACATTGATAGTACTCACTTTTGTTTGTCTTCACTGCTTCCACCCGCCCTAGCAGGAGCCCAGTCTTGAGCAGCCTGGTAGTCGCTGTCACCCATGTCATCTGAGGAGCCATTTTCCTGTGGGGGAGGCGGAACCTTTGGTAGTACTCTGCGAACATTGTCCACTGCAAGGGTACAAAGTAATAAGCAAAGAGTTTATCAATCAAAGCTACATTTAAAAGAGACTGAAATTTAATGAAACAAATCTATATAGGAATAGTAATAAACTCAACTACGGAAATGGGATGAAGCTCTTACTGATACCCTGGTAACATATCCTTGCAGCGAGGTTACGATGTATTTATGCCGTCATACCGGGTAGACTTCAGCAGACACCGACCAGACACCAGCCGGTGAGAAAGAGACCAGGCGATGTCTGTGAGCCGTAGAGACGCCGGAAGCATGCTGCAAGAATTTAATTCCGAGTTAAAACCTTGAAGCTTGTATACAATGTCTTCAGTTATGGTCACATAACCACCGGTCGCCGACTGGTGACCGACCAGGCATTGCAGGCATTTACCGGTGTCATACCGATGTAACGCCAGCGGCTTTATATGACCATAGCTGACCATAGCATGAAGCTAAGCTCTTACTGAACACTGACCATTGGGTCTGTAGAAACCATTGCTATAAACGTTGCAAAAGCTTCATCCCATCAGCTTGTGAAGTGCTTCAAAAAAGTGGCTACCGGTAATTAAATTTAGGGTACATAATTTGTCCTAATTTACATTTGTTCATGCAAAGTCACAAAAAGTGACAATATTCTACTGGTATCAAAATCACAGCAATTGTCTTTATTATCTGCAAATGAAGGGACATCCATTGCTTGCTTCGCTATGCAAGAATGTCCGAATTAGAGCAACCATTAAGCTTTTTGCTACTTGCATCAAATCAATCTTTGCAATCCAATTCAAAACAAATCAACTGCTACAAAAGCTTATTATCTGTACAGCTTACATGGCCGGTAAGCCCTTCCCGGTTGCTTACTTTCTTCAACGTAACTGTATATTACTGTTTTCAGTTGCAATACGTCTCTCTTGATTAGAAAACTTCATAAACTATGCTTTCACTTCATAACCATATCTACAGGATACTAGTATACTTAATTATTTCTAGGGAATCAATCAATTCACTGTCTAATTATACTACACTGAAACATTCTCTTTCACATTATAGTAGAGGATATCAAAACCAGATCTTCTACATCCTTGCCCTTGGGTTCACAAATTTTGTATCTTTTTCTCAACATTTTACAAAATGATTAATTTTTTTTAATGTCTTGATCCTAATATTTTGACACATTTCTTGACAAATGATCAGAAGATACACATGACACATCATTCTGGACCATCTAGGACAGTTTGTCATGTGAGTGCCAGAAAGTCGTATCTGCAATGGTTATATTTATTTTATTCCTTTTCACAACAATGTAAAAAATCCCTCAAAATGTTCTCATCTTATGTCAGTGGTTCTTTAAATGGTTCTTCAGATCTGAAGAACCATTTCACCTGAAGAACCATTTCAAGAACCACTGACCCACTGAAGAACCATTTCAAGAACCACTGACCCAAGACTGGAGGTCATGCAGTGTGCAATCCAAATTTATGACATAAGGCAGCTATTGCGGAATACGACTTTCTTGCACTCAAATGACGAGTTGTGGTTCCTATATGACATCTGGGCTTTATGTGATTGTCAAACTACTCTTTGCAATGACATCAAATTATTCAAGTACCCAAGTTCACCATCAGTGATGAAGCCATAATATGGGAGCAACAGCATAGTTTGTCGCTCGGACAAGCCCATGTGTCGGTAAATTTGTCCCCTTGTGGTAAAATTTGTCGTATAGCAATTGTTGTATACTTGGAGATAGCATCTGCCTGCAGTAAAATTTTGATTAAGTTTTGCAATATTATGTAGCTTATCATTGTAAAAGAGTAAAAACATAAATAATTTCATTTTGCTTGTTAGTTTTTACAACCTGTGTTTAAAAGTTAAACCTTTTCAGTCTCATGGTCAGTTGTTGTTTAAACTAAAAAAGATTGCATTCCAACGATTGAAACTCAGGCTATGGTACTGCTAATCATGGAAATAGTTGATAAATTGATTACCTGTTCTATGGATAACAAGCTCATGTCAAGAACAGTTGAAATAAAAATTAAACTTGTTAGAAACCGTCCATCGCAACAAAACATATAGTTTAAATGTCATTGTAACTTTGGGCAGGTGCTTGCAACAAAACGATGCTAAACTCTGGAACATGCTTCTGGACATGGCCGATACCATAATTTTTATAACATCTGCATGGATAAACTCAATGGAATCATCAATCATGTGATAACGACTTGTGTCGATTTTACAACAACAAAAAAATGCATTTTTTCTCTTACAATATAGACCAGTTGAAACTTCCAATTGGGTGACTGGAATAATGCATGGATGGTGCTATAATATATCAGGGGCCGATTTCACTAACATTTAGCGATGGTCGCTAACCCCATTTTGATCGCTAAATAGTGGGTATTTTTAACAATTTAGCGATCATTTTTTGAGTTTAGCGATTAAAACAGGGTTAGTAAGTGTTAGTGAAATCGGCCCCAGGAATATAATGCCATGCATATGGTCTATTTATAATGATGAAGGGCAATTGTCTTGACGAGAGAGAGCCACTGATCATGTGCTTCATGAGGCTGAACTTGGATATAGATTTGGAATGTGGTTGCAGTACTAAACAAGATTTATGAATGAATATCTATACTTAGATACTTTCAATGTGTAAAAACCCTCTTGCATGACGGCACTGAAGCTGAGTGAGAGTAGAATAAATATACCATGAAGCTTGCCACGAGACCTTTAGCTAACTGATGGATGTATATGGGATAAATAATAGGTGCAATTTGGCATGGTGCATATGCTTTTAGCTCATCTGTATGGTTGGAATATAACATAAGACACTTAGGTATTCAAACATAAACACACAGAGTTGTGCATTGCGAATCAACAACGATGCATCCATGCGTCCGCATATTTTCATCGCGCGAGGGTGGCTTTAGCCACCCATGTGTGATAAAAATACGCCGACGCATCGGATGCAGAGTTGTTGATTTGCGACGAACAACTCTTTAGCGTTTTTGAATACCTTTCAACAACGAAAATCTCCCTAAAAACGTATAAATAAATGTTTTCAATTTTAACAGATACCCATCTTAATAAAATATTTAGCAGAATCTGAAGCAAAATGTTTGTTGCTTTGTCGTTTTCAACTGTTCCCAAGCGCCATATATTGCACGTACTCAAGTTACCGAGGCGCGATGTACTGCGTTAATGCGCTTATTTGAATATCAACTCTGGATTCATCAGAAATCAACAACGGCGCGCTCCCGTATAAGAAGATACGGTGAGTTGTTAAAATTGGCAATGTAAGCATTATTCATTTTGGATAATGATACAGTGGAGTGCCACTAAAGAGAATTTTGACCGTGCCCTCCACTACTACTCGCGGTCAAAAGTATTTCCGCACAAACACTTTATTCAGCCATATCTCACAAGGCGGTTATAAGTAAACTATTGGGAAACTTATGTTGCTTTTGGTCAGATCTGATAAGTAATCTAGTTAAGTGTAAAATTGAACTCTGAATGGGATCAACCCTCTCACATACGGGTAGGGGCAACAACACAAATGGGTCGAAAACGTGATAGCCTGGGTCAAGGTCACTTCACCGCTCAAGTTGAGTGGTCATATGGAATGTGTAAATAATTGAGTGACAAGCAGGCAATTAAATGTCCTGGTCACGCTTGACTTCGCCAAGAGAATGCTTGGAAGCAAACAAAAAATGATCCTTCAACACCCCCCCCCCAGTTTACAAAAATTGGGCTGTGGTAAAAGTGGAATGGTCCCTGTTGGTATATGACATTTTAAAAGGTTTTAAGAGGTTTTCAATCTGTCATATACCGTCACAAAACACTCCACATTCATCATAGCCCTATTTTTGTAAACTGATGGGGCGTTAAAGGATCATTTTTCGTTTGCATCCAAGCATTCTCTTGGCGTAGTCAAGCGTGACCAGGACGTTTAATTGCCTGCTTGTCACTCAATTACATATACACATTCCATATGACCACTCAACTTGAGCGGTGAAGTGACCTTGACCCAGGCGTTGTCAAATCAAATTTGACCTAAAAATCACGTTTTTCGACCAATTTTTGTTGTTGCCCCCTACCCGTACGTGAAGGGGTTGATACCATTCGGAGCTCAATTTTACACCTAACTAGATTACGTATCAGATCTGACCAAAAGCAACATAAGTTTCCAGATAGTTTCCTTATAAACGCCTTGTGAGATATGGCTGAATAAAGTGTTTGTGCGGAAATACTTTAGACCGCTAGTGTATGTTGCATTGTAAAGTGATTTATGATATACAGATCAGACCTTGAACCAAACTTGGATTGTATTGTTTACAAAAGGAAGTGTGCCGTGCTACCATGTCACCCATATGAATATGGCAAGCTTTGCATGAACACCCAAAACCATTAACTTTATATACATCTTTAAAATTGTGCACCATATGACAAATGTACATGAAAGTTAAAGCAAAATGTATACTCTGTAAATCTTGAAGTATGCAACAAGGAGCCGATTAATGCAAATAAACTAATCTGACCATACAGGGAGGCAAATTCGTGCGTATTTCTCGAATCAAAACAACATACCAAATCTTGCTGAATATTCAAAAATAATTTATGACCATGTTTGTCCATGTGTTAGCAATAAAATTAGTCCAAAATAATACCAAAATCATGAACAAATCATATAAAAAATATTAATACATAGTGATTTGGCCTAGATCAATCCTAATCAATATTAGTAGTCTCTTACACAATACAAAACCACCAGTTTACAATGTTGTAAAATACATGGGATATGCTATGGATCTTTTAACAAAGTCTGATTGCTTGTTGCATACTTCAAGATTTATAAGAGTATAGTAGTTATAATGTGCCATTTTATACCACACTATTTTTCCTGATCTGGTATATGTGTATGTGATTTATTCCAAATGGAATTTACGCCTAAGACTTTGTTTAAGTTGAAATATCAGGCCCCTTAACCTACTCAAAATGGAATAGTCTTAGTATCAACCAGGTCAATCTCTATCCAGGAATACACAAAACAGACCAATAGGCCATTCCACAATTAATATAGACAAGCTGCTTAAAAGCTAGGCAAGGCGCACTGCACACACATTTGTGGTTAGCAGGGGTGCTATCGCTTGCCACTTGCACAATTTTCATGAATGGAGAAGGGGTTCGAATGACTTTAATGTTAGAAGAGATGACGGGGAACATTCTAGAGGATATAGATGTGTTAGAAGTAGCATTAGTTTATAGATACACCTATGTAGTCAACCAACCAAGCGGGTAGGTGATGAAGCATAAAGAACCTTGGGGGAAGGCTCGTGATATTATACATACACATCCTGCCAAAGACGGAAGGCTCTGAAGGCGGCACTTTGCTGGGGATAACTTCATCTACAAGAAACATTTTATGTACACCGAGAAAGCTGTTTTAAATTAATTTTATTTAAGAGTAAATAGTGTCTAACTGACTAAAGCAAGATGTCACTACGATGGTTAACCTAT
>JXSR01S043354.1:3505-15692 GCA_000969725.1 Ophiothrix spiculata | reverse complement strand
ATCTGCCAAAAGAGACCAACTACATGTATGAACAACTGCTATCGACATACCAACTGATGATTTAGAAGAAAATTACCATTTACAGAATTAGATTGACCTCACATGCCAAAATGCGCATTACCATTAAAGTCATAATATGACCTTACTAAATCAATTTATAACCTTCAGATTTAATAATTAAAGTTAAAATATCATTTTTAAATGGTAATAGTGTTTCCTAGGAATGTAATAAGATCAGGAACAAAAGACAAATTTGTTTTGTCCTAGTTGGCCTTTCAACTTGGCAGTAAAAAGTGCCACATAAGAACAAAATTAATGAGATGACATTTGCAGTTTAATGTACACACAGCAGCCATGCAACCGACAACTAATATTATTTCGCATTTCAAAGCACAGTATACTTGCTCTACTGTTCAAGAGAGAATTTCAAGGGAGTATTAATTATTATCAGACGCGCTGGAAAATGCAATTGTCTGATATTATAATGCATTAAACAAAATCAGAATATCTTATCAAATAAAGCGACACCCTTTTCAAGGGAAAACAAGACATTTATCGTGTTTTTTTCTTATTTGTTTGTAATTATCCCGTTTTCTTACTGTCTATACTTTTTTGAGTTATTTTTCTTATATTACAAAATTATCGTAAACACCTACTGTAGCGATTGTTTAGAGTCATCTGGCGACCATTGCTATTCATAGACAGGCAAAAATAAATCAAGTCTGAATCATTTTAACATACATCAAAATGTCACTGCTTGGGAGGTGAGGCATGTATTTTATGTCATTATCTTGAGAAATGAAATCTTTTACACTGTGGAATATCACCATCTCTACTACCCTATTATAAACTTTAAAATGAAGACAAACAAAATTATTTTGTACTATGCAAGTTTCTGTTTTTCAAATTTCGATTTGAAAATAATATAATGGAATATTGTCTGCAAAACTCGTCCTCGCCACTATAATACTTCTATGGATTAAGATTAGTTTGGCGCCAAAGTCTGAGTCTTACAACTGAAGCTCAAACTGAGAGGTTTTTAACATGGAATTTTCTTTTGTTTTAATTACAAAAAACATTATCCTGTTTAAAAAAAGAAGTCACGTAAGTTGGTATCTAAGATTCAGAAACATAAAAACTATCTTATGAGATGATATCTTAAAAAATCGTCGTGAATTTGAAAACTTCATGCTTAAATGTATCGTTGTCTGATTTTCATGTGTACGTTTGAACCCTGCTTTATACTATTCTTTATTTTCATGTTAACCTGATTGTTGATATCAATCAAATGGACAAGCCATTGTTTCTGATATTCTTTTTAATTTGATTTGCATTTAAATTCTTGCATTGAAACATTTGCATCCCTATGTTCTAATTTATTTGATTACGATGATACGTATGACATAATTGTTTTTGGAAGAGAGATTTTTCATTGTCTTTATAATTCTAAATACAGTTCGTTATTTTTACCATTTGTAAAATCCAGACAACTGATTGCATATTGACCTCGAGTTTCTAGACAATATTATCGATCGGAATAATCCGCTAAAACTCCAATTAGAATAAAAGAAAATTCATAAAGTGGTAAATATTGAAACAATCGTACAAACACCCCATCAGGCAATGAGAATAAAGCGACTTGCCCAAGGATACAAAACTTTGGCACGAGCGGGGCTCGAACTCAAAACCCGATTTCGAGCCGGACGCCTTATTCACTCGGCCACACTAATTCCTCAATCTATCTATCAGGATTCCAACAAGCGGCAAGACTGCTCTTTTCAATGGGACTACCTTTCATACAAAATCTTGAATATAAGTTCCCATCTGAGATTTAATATTAGTTCTCATTTTGATAATCGACATGACGTACTGATTATCTGAGGTTTTTAAAACTATATACAATTCATATTTTCATTATATTTCAAACAACAGTGTGATTTGTTTTATTGGAAGCAGTTTCCTCGATGCATTAAGAATGCGGGCATTTGGAGTCAATTGCTTTCTAAACGTTTACTACACTCGACAAATTAAAGCAGATAACTCAATTAGTTTGAGTACATTGCACCTGGGACAAATATCAACTGCAACGACTAAAAAGTCTGTAAATTATGTTAATCTTAAAATGTAGATTTAATAACTATTTTTAGTTAAAATCAAATAAGGCATATAAATTAATTTTAAATGATTTCCCATTTCTTCACAACCTTAGGATTTGCGTTCTGAGACATTCAATTGCGACATTCATCAGGGGCGTAACCAATGGGGGGCCGGGCAACTTGCCCCCCCAGACGCAAAAAAAATCGGGAAGGAGAGCAAAAAAATGGGAAGGGAAGAAAGGGAGGAAGAAGAGAAAAAGGGAAGAGGAAAGAAGAGAAAGGGGAAAGAAGAGGGAAAAAGGAAAGGAAAAGAGAAAAAGAAAGAAAAGGAAGGAGAAAAAAGCAAGAAACCATTATTTCAGCCAAAAATATGTGTTTTTAGCTAAAATAAACAAATTTGTCCAAATATTTTTGCGCGCGCGCTACGCGCGCGTTGAAAAAATGTCAAGCCAGTACAAAAATCGGGAAGCCTCTTGAGTCTTGCCCCCCGGACGGTCAAAGCTGGTTACGCCCCTGACATTCATACAGGCTTATTCGCTTAAATGGCGAGGCGAATGTCTTTCGATATTTGCGAATATTGTATTCGTCAATTCGAGCGAATGCCTTGTTCTGTTTGAGCGAAGTGTTTTCAATATGGAATTTATGTTTGAGCGAATGTACCTCGGATGAGTAAATGTTTTGGACGCAATATCTTACAACATTAAAAATATTGATTATTATTGACTATAAATAACTATTGGATGTTTTACTCAAGTATACAAATTCTATTGACCAAGATGGCTGATGTCAGAGTATGCTTAATATATCAACAAGTTATATACTGTTACTTAAAAGAGTATCTTGAAGAAAGAGCTTTCTACATATCATTGTTTGCATATATGTGATGACTCACCCCGAAAAAGGGGACTTTGCGACAGAACACTTTTCGAGAAACTGATAAACAAAGGCAGCAAAAAATAAAGAACATGATAAGAATTTCCAGCAGATTTTCCGTTGTAAAATGTGTTCGCCTTGATCAATTTCATCAACTAAGGTGTCATTTTAAAGCTTATAAAATGCTGTAACAGATGAAATGATAAAATCAAAATTGATATCATCTTCAAAATTCCCGCTTTCGGGGTTAGCCATCACATATAGAACAGTAAAATACTATTGTATTGCATACCATTTAAAATGATGCAGTACGGAATGATAAACATGCACCATTCATGATGGCTTAGTATACAGTATATTAAATATGATATAAGAGGTACATTAGAGTACATTGGAATATAATACGATATGGATTGGCAGTGCAAGGTACGATACAATACGATATAACAAAATATGAATATAACATTATATGGTCTGAAACTCTCCCGTGAATATTCCCGGTGAATATTCAGGAACATTGACTCCGTACTCACGGAATTTGACTAATGCAATTATGTTCTAATAGAATTCCCTTACGGTACGATAACACTCTTTCATATCAAATCAGAAGCATCAAAGGTATGTCAAAGTCTTATCTTAAAAAGGTCAATTAATGAATTGCCCGTGGCGAATTATATCAAGAAAATGAGTTCGATTTAGGCCGATTACTTTATACTATCCAAGGAATGACATCAACACTTAGACGGGGCAACATTCTATGATGTCATTTACGAGCGCATATGATAACACTTCAGTTTACTTCAGTGAAGGAGTGATCGTGTCCAAAAATGTAGTACAGAAAGTTGATATCACAAGGACATGCTTAACTTGAGGGTTGAAATATTACTATCAATAACGTAAACAGTCAAGATAGGTCTAGTCTGCTGTTATAATATACGAGAGATTCATGATTGTCAGCAATGCAAGTTCTCTAATGCTTCTTTCATACTTATTGTCGCTTTGCAGCTTTGCTGCTCTGTCGCTTTCTTCGTTTCACACTTTTGTACGTAGCTTTGCAGTTTTGTCGCTTTGCAGTTTTCCCGCTTCATGTCGCTCTGCAAATTGAATTCATTTCAAAGTTTTTCAACTTGAAAAATCTTGTCGTGGACAAAATTATTCCGACAACCGGTAGCGGCAAGTTTTTGCAAAAAATATACGTCACGCAGCGACATAGCTGCAAACCAGATTTAAGATCTAGAATAAAATTGTACGTAAGCGAACAAACCGATCTGGGGGACGAAACGATCACCCTCGACGTACTTCTCGACGTAAGTAAATTTCCAAGATACATTAAGGGAGGAACTTGTATGATTGCAATCACAATAACATTCTCAATTTGCATTATGAATGTAGCGTTCAGTTATCTCACTGAAGTCAGAAATTGGGCGCCATTCAAAAATATTTACCCAAACTCCGATATAACTCAAACGATAACATTTATATTGGAGATAAGACATTTAAGTCTAGTATGATGTTGTTTTCTGGACCTAAAAACTAGGCGATTGTTATACCGAACCAACTAAATGACGGTAATGACCTGTTTATGACGTGTTTATTTCACGGCTCCTTGAAATCCCATAATTTAGGATCGTAAGAAAGAAATGTATACTAATAATGCAGTTAATAGTATTCAAACGAGAGTGCTTTAGGAAATCCCTCCAATACAACATATTCAGCACCAACACACATATATCCTCTGTAAAAAATATCATGCGTCAATTTTCTTCAGGGCTGATATGACTGTGCTAAATCTGAGAATCTGATATTCTAAAGTATAGAATAAAACTTGAAGTATTCATTACATTCGCATTATATTCTGTACATAACTTCCTCTAAAAAATTATAAATCCCCTTTTGAATGTGAGTCAACATTGATGATAGTTGTTATTCGAACTATAAATTATAATACTGAGGAGAAATAAAACTTGAAAGTATGTCTGTTACTCCTACTGCGATAAAATATCCAGGTCATACAAAATCGTAACAGCACGTAAAACAGATTATTTAGCAACGTATCTTGGTTATATCTAAATTGAAATTATTCAAGGAGATATATATTTAATTAGGCTGAGGTATTGGTTAAGACGACGTATTAAAGAAAGGGAATGACTTAGAATGTATCTACATAAAGGCACATATAAAACATTGGCGAAATATGATCAGCCAGGATTTTTCTTGTATCACGACCTCCTTGTGGGTCTTCTAAGATCCTTACAGCAAGATATGCAGAAAAGTGACGTATCTTGTATCTCAACTGAAGTACAAGAAGATAATTGATTAGGCAGGCCATCGTCGGTTTAAGATAAATAAGAACTGGGATAATCCGCAATGTATCGCTATATTAATATGAAATATAGACTTTGAAAGATATGACACTGTTTGAGATCTTAATTTGAAAATATATTGAGTATAGATAGAACAGACTTATCATAATGTAGGTTTTTGTTGTTTATAATGACAGCATGTAAATGATAAGAACGAAGGGTCAGTCCTTAAGGTAGACAACATTATTTTGTTTTTGTTCTCAATGCAATGGACCAATTAAATGAACTTTGGGTTTGCTTTTTTTTCAGTAAAACAAAATACATTATATGATAGGAATAGTGATATTTAAAATTGTGCTTGTTTCATTGTTATCCTCTATTTATTTGTATTGACTAGAGAAAACGATTGAAAATTCATCCTATACTGGGATATTCTGAATTTAAATATTACATAGAATTTGCACTTAAATAAAGGCGTTTGATTCTAAAATATTGACTTATACGGAATGTTGATACGATCAAAGGCACAGCCCGATTGCACAGATCAAGTACCTAAGACTGGAAGACATTGAACTTTTCCTTTCTTAGCGACCATAATAACATCTCAATTAATTGTATCAATAACTCCAGGAAAAGTGTTATACATGTACTTTAGGTATTATATCAACATTGTAAACCAACCATGAGATTTTCATGTAATGGAATTAGTTAAATCCCTCGGCACTTAAAAACGCAGATAGCTTAATTTCATCTGACGTCTTGCTGGGGCCTTTATTACTTTTGTTGGAAGCAATTATATACAAGTTGGATAAACCATCTAAGACAAAACACTAAGTTGATCAAGTTTAGTGAACTAATTTGTGATGGCTCACTCCGTATGGGTGGACTTTGCAGATGATATCGATTTTGATTTTATCATTTCATCTGTTGCAACATTTACTAAGCTTTAAAATGACACTTTACTTGTTGAAATTGATCAAGGCTATCAAATTTTATAACAGAAAATTTGCTTGAAATTCTTATTATTTTCTTTATTTTTTGCTGCCTATTTTCACCTGTTTCTTGAAAAGTGTTCAGTCGCAAAGTCCCCCCTTTTCGGGGTGAGTCATCACATTTAGAAACAGTACAAAATTGGAATCATTAAAAACATTTTTTTAATATGCAGGTTCACTACTGAAGAATAAATTCAGAATATAACTTTGTCAACAAAGGAATCATGTATGATAAATTCGACATTCAAATTATGCAAAGACGGTCATATTATTAACATTCACTGTATAACTGTACCTGCAAAATGATAATATGGCTAAATATCACCTTTCCTTCTTAGTTTGCTGATATTTTCGATGCTGTTACCTAACCTTTAGACTACTATTTCAGGTACCATATCGGTAAATAAAGTGTGTAGTGTCGTCTGCTAGGTTGAGAATGCCTGTTGGCAGGCAGAACGTGACCCTTGTTGCCTAAAATTAATTCCAGAATATGTGAGAAAATAGTGTTTTTCACAAAATTTTGAAGTTAATTCTGCTAATTGGACTGTTATTGAATCATTCATGATAAAATGAATTTGTTTGTACCATTTTTGAAGAAATTTTATGCTTTTTGGAGAACATGGTGTGTCTAGTGAGTTGCAGTATTTTTCCAATGGGCATGGGCGCACTAATAATGACGCGTGACTTTGATGCGTCACGTTGCAGGTAAAGTCAATGGGGACGTATTTACCGGTGTGGATTCATCATTGACTTCACCGTCAATGTGAAAGATTTAGTTTTTGCCTTGAATTTTATTATCGGAGTTTTATTCTATAAGTTTTTCCCCTCTTTCTTGCAGTTAAGTAACAGGAGGATTCCCATTTTTTTAAAATCTTAAACAATCCTGGCATGGTCCTACGCGAGAATAATCTATGTAATCGCTGAATGGCTCCTAACAATACCTAAGTGGATTTCATTTTATCAACAGTCTTGATTTCACAACGCAATAACCAAGGGCCCTGGATGTGCACGACCGGCAATAATACGGTCTACCTATCCTTCAATAACACACGATCTGATTTTACAAGAATTAGATAAGTGGTTCTTCTTAATGATGTTCACTTCACTTATTTCCTCCCTACCAGACTTGCCAATCACGCACATCACCTGACAACAGTTAGGGTCAAATTATAGTTCTTTTTGAGCTATCAAATATTTTGTGTAACAAGTTTTTGTTATCTTATAATATAATTCAATTCCTCTTCTAACCAATAACGGATATTTGGTGTTGTAAATCATCAAATATTTTCACCAAATACTCCTCAATGTGGTAGTTTTGATTTTGCATCACCAAGCCTCCGTTATTAATAGAAAATACATTGGAAAAATATAGCAGATTATTAGATAACAGAGACTTGTTGCACCAACTATTTGGTAGCTCAAAAGAACTAACTATATTTTCAGCCTTAGTGCAATACATTTGTTTGGTGATCAGTTCGTTTCATCTTTTGTCGTGTTTGTTACGTGTAACCCGATTATCACCCAGATAACTGGATCACGCTTTCTGATTTGGAACTATCCACGTACGGGCTAAATGTACATAATGGTTTTTCAACTTATATTAATTTGGAACAGATTATTTAGCGCTTTGCCAGGCATTTCCCATTGTCCTTACTCTTCAGAAGCTATGAGATTACGAAAATTCTATGGCTAAAACTTTAACTGCATGTACAAATCTGTTTTTAATTATTGATATTCTTACCTGTATAATTTGCAGATCGAGAGTAGAGAGTTTCATCAGAATATGAAAGAAAACAAACAATAATTTATATTAATATTGAATAATTGTGTTGACCAATGTTTTGATACCCAAAAAAAAAAATACTGGGGATTTATAGTGCGCTATGCCTCCCAGATTTTGTAATTCCACTCGGCCTCTGCACACTTTACAGGTGTTCGCTGACCACTGTGGCCCAAGTAAGCTCTATTCTACACCAAGCATCATTTCAGGTTCTGCGACAATCTCTAGGGGCGCTGAACCTTGATCAGCCCACATTCAGTGAAGCAGTGATCGTGCCCAAAAATATAGTACAGAAAGTTGATATCACAAGGGCATGCAGTAAAATCATGGCGATATGGTTATCAGGTGAGACAATTCCAGCGTCCTTACTCTCTTCACACGTATCTCACACATAGATGTTGAATTATTAATTTAATACTGCAAGAACATTTAAAACAGGTGTATATTTTAGCAGTTGTGTGTTGCAGACGTCAATATTGGCCTATGAAGCGTGAAAAATGTAATAGTGCTATCAACTTTATTGCTTATGATTTTGGTTTTATATTATTGGTTTCTCTATTTTTTTTCATTTTCTCTTAGCCTCTGATAATCATGCATGAATATAGAGTTCTGGATAGTAGAACGACCCTGTCTCTCTACTGTTTTTGCTGAAGCCTTTTTTTTACCATATTTGGTAGTCATTAAGGTAACATAGGCGGGGTCTATCTGACATTAAGGCGATTAGGGTAACATTCTGGCAATCAAATCTGCAACCATGCGCAGAACCTTGCGCAGAGGAATCCCCGTGTTTGTTGCGCCATAGACCTTTTCCAGCAATTGCCGACAGAAAAAGTCACTCTTCAACACAATAACCAGAATGTTAAGTCTGTTCTCATTAACTGGTTGCGTACGAATTCGAACTTGTAATTTAGCGTTAGCACTAAACAGTCACTTTTAGTTTGATCGCCCTGATGTGACTTGAAATCTTAAGCTTAATCAGCGCAGATCAGCCGATTTCAAATGGAAATTTCACTCTTTGTGTCGGTGAGCTTATAGTACCATCAGCCAAAAGTTGTTCAGAATTAGTGTATCTAATGATGTATGGGTCTGGTTCTATTTATTTTTCACTTTTATTGCACTGAAATGCAAGAGAATTTTCGGAAAATGTTGTTGACAAAATCGTGCATACTAATGAGCTTGTACGTGATTGGTTGAATGCATAATTAACCTTGTGACCTCGAATTGCAAATTTGCGCTGAAGCTTCATTTTTTCCGTTGGCAAGGTATAGCAGATTTATCTCCAATAATTATAATAAACTCCCTGATAGTAGTGCAAGTATTGTCCTCGGTAAAAGCTACTCTGCGTGTCTTTTTGACAACATGTTCCCATTTAACGGCAATACTCCATTCATTGTTTGAAGAACGGCGCAATTCTACCAATAGATACAATGCTGCACCTTTATGACTCTGCCCTAACAACCTACAGCAGATCATTAGAAAAAATATATAAAATACGGGGTGTTCTTTTATATCTTTAAAATATGCTTTGCTCCGAATAGACCATGCACTGTTGACGAGAGTTATGCCCTTTAATATCAAACAACGACCAACCAAACCCGTAACATCTGCACGATTGTTTTTCTCTCTGTGTGGTGTGTGTACACTCTAAAAAATGTTGTGTTAAAAAGGGAGCATGGTTAAAAGGTTGGGTTAAATGTAGCACAATGTTGGGTAAAATTTGACACAATGTTGGGTAATGGTGGACGAGTGGTATAAACCAAAAAGTAGACATCAACACAGACTGATTTCGGAATAGCAAGTTCATGAGTTGGCGCATGTAATATAAAGTGTTCGAAAGCTCCTTAACCAACCAAACAAACACACAAAGTGTGGGGTTGTGTGCGGTGTGTTGAGTGTTTTCTTTTGCCTTTGGGTCTTTTTTTTTTGGTAGAACTTTCTTTTAAAAAATCAAATGGCAATTTGATCTGTTCTAAATTCCAGATTTCATCAACTGGCATTGTTTGATAAGTTGCAAATAAATAAATAAATAAATAAATAAATAAATAAATAAATAAATAAATAAATAAATAAATAAATACATAAATAAAATAAACAAACAAACAAATAGATAGATAAATAAATTAATTAAGAAAAATCTATCTTGAAAAGTGTAATAATCGCAACAATAATTAATGTAAACTGCAAGCTTAAACTTGCTCGATATGCTCGAGATACTCAAGTCAATCAGCCAACCTGTATAGGACAGCCTATCACATAACGGTAACCGATTACGCTACGTAGGCCGTCAATTAAAGAAGCCCTCCTAAGAATTTTCCGACAAAAAATAAAGAATAAAAGGAAGGAGAGAAAATACACAAGAAAAGAGGTGAATAAACTAAAAAAATTCAAAATGTTGTAAAAATTCGTTTAAAATTATACGTTTTAACAAATTGTTGTCAATAAATTAAAAGTTTGATCTGTATTAGTTGTATGTGCGCTTGTGAGACCTTTTTTATTTGCCTGTTAGTTTTTAAAACCTACGTCCATGTACCTTTTTGGTCTCATATGTCGGTTGCTCCTTCTAACAAGAAACCCTGGCGCCGTCCCAGAGGAAAAAAAATGTTTTTGTTTAAATAGATAGAATTTAGAGATCAAACAAAATTCTGGAAAATATTCTGTCCCGGATGGATTTGAACCAACAACCTTTCGGTCAACCTAGATGCTGTATGGCAATCTATTCTCCTATACTACCTATAATACAAACTAAACGGCCGAATGCGCTACCTGTTGCGCCACGGGACAGCTCGTAAGAACAAGATCAAATAACCTTGTTTAGAGTTAATATACAAGGGGATGTCAACACTATCAAGGTTATAGGCTTACACAGATTTGTAACAGTCTCAGAGTAAGGATTTATGAACATGTTAATTCACGTAAAAACATAATCTTTGTATTGCCAATTCCATTATTCGTTACTTTAGCAAAAAAGAACAAATCATTTTAAAAACGAAAATAAAATCTTTGCAAGAGGAACACCTATAACATTAATCATCTATCGTTATTATATCATTCTCACTCCCTAGTTTCTGAATAACTTCTCTCAACTCATTTAACGTAAACACTCACTGTAGCGATTGTTTAGAGTCATCTGACGATCATTTCTATTCATAGACAGGCAAAAATAAATCAAGTCAGAATCATTAAATGCCGCGGCTTGTGAGTTAATAATCATCGTGTTTTACTATAATACATGCTTACAATAAACAAGGAGCCCATTATTGTCAGTGTTTAAGATCCTCGCATACCGTATTCTAAGTTGTTTTCACATTTTTCTTAAGTAAAAATATGTCATAATCATTTTATTCATTTGACTTTCTAACTTTTTCAAACATTTAGGCTGTCGCACCAAAAAAGAAAGAAAAGGGGTCGTTTTTGGTAAAATAAACTTTTCGATCAAAAAATACGTTTAAGATTCCCACAAGACGATTAATGGCGTTATAGTCTACAAATATGACCAAGTACTCGCCATTACACACAATAATACATGTACTTATACCCAGAATAATTAAGCGCCAAAAATCTGAGTTTTAATTTAAAATTTAAGCTCAAATTAAAAAGGTTTATAAATGGAACATTCGTTTGTTTTAATTACAGAAACAATTTCATATATGAAACTTTAAGAGTAGAAAATTTGGTTCCTTCTTAAGATTCAAAAACATGAATTTTAAAGACAATGGTCTTATAACATTAATTAGTAATATCTTGAAAGAAAAACGTTACGTTTTATACTCTTCTCACGTTACTTACCCATTTGCACCAACCAATATCAAAGAAGCCCGGGAAAGAAGCTGGCATGGATTTAATCAATTAGCAACTTGATAATGACCATATTTTCAATCAGTCATCACGAGCCTCCGTGGCGCAATCGGTTAGCGCGTTCGGCTGTTAACCGAAAGGTTGGTGGTTCGAGCCCACCCGGGGGCGAGTAACTTTTGCTGTGTGTTCTGACATACAATTTTCAGGGTTATTCAGAGCTATATTTTAAATGTAACTTGAATGTGAAAAAAAAATATTGTCTTCTTATAATCTGCAATGCGTTGTCCTCTGTCCAATATTGTAAAGAAAAGAAAAGCTCAATCATAAAAATGTACTTCTTGTAAAGTT
>JXSR01S043352.1:0-12618 GCA_000969725.1 Ophiothrix spiculata | reverse complement strand
CAAAAAAGCGAGACCTAGACAGGTCTCGAGACTTGCAATATAGGGTATCAAAATCGACCTGGTACTCTGAAGGTCTCACATAGGGTATCAAATTTGGCCTTTCAATTTCTGATAAGGTATCAAACTATGAAGAAATGGTTGAATTAATGATAATGGTGCCTTAAATTGCTTCAAATACCTAGATACACTCCTTAAGAGAGTTCAAATGGTGTACAGTTACATTTTACCTGTGATATCTTGTAATAATTATTTCGTCACAGTCTCAGATAGGGTATTCATTTGAACAGGCATGGTCCCGGATAGGGTGTCCATTCGAACAGATAAAATAGATTATGGTCTCAGATAGGGTATCATATCATCCATTTTTGCACATTTTTGGTCTCACATAGGGTCACCTTCGGAACCTGCGGAACTCGGGTGGTTACCCGGAAACCAATATCAGTAACCCCCCCGGGACACATCCTAAAATAGGAACCTACACCTTTAATATATTCTACTTTCCCAGACACATTCTACTTTCCCAGACACAGAGGTTAGTATCGGTAAATGTTATAATTTAAATATTTGGACCTGTTTAAGGGCACACTCTTATGGCTAAAATCATTTTTTGACCCAAAGATGACGTAATCTGCAATATTAACTGAAAGTTTTTGACCAGAAATAATTTTATTTCATCAAAATTTTATACTTATAGCTTAAGGAGACACTTAAAGGTTAAAATTCAATTATTTTAACTCAACCTTTGACCTCTGACACAGTAAAGTATCAATAATAACTGACACAAAAAGAACCATTTTAGTCAACGCCCTATTGACATAAATCACAACACTTCAATCACTTCGAATGACCCGATTTCGTTGAAATTTTGGTATAGTAGCTGAGGTTGAACTCCAAAATTTAACAATGGAATTATGTATGTCAGTCAAAATTTGCAATGCCATTAAATGCTCGTAAGAATAATGAATATACGGGGTACTACCGTACTGTATACTGTTCACATTTTTTGTCGCTGAATATTCTGTATAGTGGCCGAGAGTTTGCGGATTCCCACGGGAATACGCCGATAAAAAAGAAACTGAAAAACAACATCTAGGCCAATTAACGCACATAGAACAAAAATCAAAATAGAATTTATATTACAGAAGAGTAAAGGAAATTATTGTCCAAGTGTAATTTACCATTTCTGTTTAGGCAATACTTACCACATGGTTGGTGCACGTGTTCTTGTGATGTATCGATATCATTTGGGCACTTCAGTGAAGAAACCACGGCTGTATTTTTCTGTATAGAAAAATTATATTGTTAGCATATCAATCACCAGCCATTTTTTGCTTATTTTATTTTTATTTATTCATGGAAAGTGACAGGAAAGCCCGTTTTTGACATGCGTATTTATATTCATGAGTTCGGATGCCCTATTTAAAAAGCCTGTAAACTCGCCAAAGTAGCATAGAATCTCAAATAAAACTTGCACTTAGAAGCATAAATGTTATGAAAACATTTTGAAATTTAAAAAAAATGGACATTTTTGAAATATAAGTGCCTTTTCGTGTGACTTTGCAAGAGTTTATTTTCCTTGAGTGAGGTCAAATTAGGTCTTTGAATTTAACCTTAAATCTACGGTCCTGGACTTAATATATTTTAGCCACTTGGTCAAAAGAGAGCGACAACACTTCTTTATCAGATTTACTAAAAATAATTGCGGTAATTTTGGGTAAAACACGCCTCGCGTCAGAGATTGTAACGCTCGGTCCAAAGAGGTCAGGCTGAGGTCAAATAAAACATTAAATTTCTTCGCAAAACATCATATAACCCCGGAAGTGAACAATTAAGCGGCACTCGTCTATTATTACGTATATATAAATAAAACACCCTCTTTTAGTAAACGTGATCGGATAACCTAGCGGTTACGCTACTCGCTTTTGATGCGAGAGGTACCAGTTTCGAATCCCGTCGGCGCCTTCTTTTTCTTTTTCTTTTTTTCATTTGACAACAAAGTATTATTTTTTTCGATCGTATTAGATTGATATTCATTTAATAAACTACTTTTAACAAAAGAATTTATTTCGATAAACATGATAAAATCATTTCCCTAAACCAGTCAAGCCATAGACGGAGCCATGATGGTCGAGCCCATGAGCTGCTGCAAGCACATGCATGGTATGGTAAATGACGTCAGATTTGCCTAGATATAGCCCCAGACCTACGAAATGTGTAATTTGTCGTTTACGATGTCCGCTGTATTATCGGGATAATGTGATGACCGACATCGTGCCCTTTTCATACGTCTAATTGTATTGAATTTTCCTTTCTTTTATTAAGGGGTTTTCTCTGAGATGCAGTTGCTCACGACTGCGGGATAACGATTTTTTACATAAATAGTAAAAAGTCAAAAAAATTGTTGCATCCGTTTTGCGTGCGTAAATTTCAATGTACACTGAACGCATGCTATACTAAAGCGTTTGGTTAATCACGCGCCGCATCGCTGCGTAATATATACGCGGAAAATTATGCAGACGCAGATGACAATCAAAGTAATCAAATTGTATCAAAAAAATGCCAGTTTTTGTCATTTTTCTTGAAAACTAGCACGGTGACCATATTTTTTTATTTCAGTATTTTGAAGAGCGCAAAAAGTGCTTTAACATATGTAAAAATTAAAAAAATAAATGGAGGATTTACTATTTTACAAGCACATAATGATCGACATTTTGGAGTTTTCCCTATTTTTGGGAAAACATGTACTTTTTGAAATGCCTGTATCTCAAAAACGAGCACGGTGACCTATTTTTTTTATTTTAGATTCGTTGTCAGCACAAATAAATCTACCAAATACTAAATTTTCAAGAAAATAAATGGAGTATTTCTTTCTTAGAGAAAACCCCTTAACAGATTTTAAAAGTCGTACAGGAAAGATATATTTTTCAAATTACAAGAATGTAAGTTCTGATACCTAAACTTGCAGTTTATATTAGTTAATTCACATAAAAATTGGTAAAACAAGCTGCGCGTAAGTAGACGTGACCTCATGATTTTAAAAGCTGAAAATTGGCAATTTTGTTTAAAATGTAATAAAATGAAGATTTTTTTATTCCTAACAGTTAAACAAAAACATGTTTTCTTGAAAAAACTCTAAATATTTTCATCCATATCTTCATTTTTTATTTGCATTAATCTCCTTGTAATTATAGGGGCTCTAAGTCCGAACTATCCGACAGGTCACGTCAAGAAAAAAAATATCGCGACCAACTTTTTTAATATTGATCGCCAGAACGAAAAATTAAATTGCTCATTAAAAGCTCATTTGCATAGGATCTAAGTACTGGCTGTCACTTTTCTTGTATAAACGAGTGGGAAATTCTGGTTGCCTTATCATAGAGGGGAGCATGGCCGAGCCGAGGGATTAAATCAATCAATTTATTCCAATATCACACTCAAATTCACTAAACAGAGCAAGAACATATTAAATTATACAAAAATACAATAAAAATTGATATTGAGGAGGTGGCAAATGACCAAAAAAGGCCTGAATAGGCCATCCGCAAAGTAGGGCCTAAAAACACACTACTAGGAGAAATTCCTATAACACAAACAAATCAGACGCACAAAAAACAAGACATGCCCAACACTTCAAAACAAATTATCTAATAGTACAATTGTTGTATATTTAAGATACCACAAAGCTCAAGTGTATGTTTCTAATTTGTTTTGAACTTATATCTACATTCTTTGACAGTTTAAGATTGTTTTGGGGTTTTTTATCCAGAGAATTCCATAGACCTGGACCAGATGTTCGTATTGCGCTATCCGAAAACAGTTCTTCAAGTTATGGATGTTATAATTTTGGTCATTTCTTGTAGTATAGTTATGATTTTAATTGTGTTTACGGAAATTATTTATAAATGGCTTTGGTAATAACTCTGCTTGATGTTTATACATAAACACACCAAGATCCAATTTATAAGTATCATACACATCTAAAATTGTATGCTTTTTGAAGAGCAGATTGGCATGGCATCTATAATGCTCAAGCGAGATTGTTCTTACTGCCCACTAAAGACACATTATCCAAAATAATACTAACTTTTTGTTTATCTAAATGCATATATTTATCCTTGTCATTTATCGGAACATCCGCTGAACTGTAAACCCTGCTCTCCTTGTGAATACATGAATTTAATTCTATATACATACTTATTGGTAATATGCATTGTTTCCATTATCATATGTAATTAGTTTTGCTAGCATCTTCTGACACTTGTTTGTTTTAAACCAGTTACTTATTTCACAGAATTCTTTATTCATACAATCTATTTTAGATGATATATCTGGAAGAGAATTTAGTAAAGTTGTATCATCTGCAAATAAAATCATTTCAAACAAATAAGTTGTATTTGCAATATCATTTATATAAAGTATAAATAGCAATGGTCCAAAGATTTATCCTTGTGGAACTCCGCATTTTATGTTTTATACTCAGAGTCACACAACTGATATCTTACAAATTGTTTTCTATTTTGTAAATAGCTTTTGAACCACTCTTGCACAATGCCCCTGAATCCATAATATTCTAATTTATAGATATTATGGTCAATCGTGTCAAAAGCTTTTGATAAGTCGAGACAAATTCCAAGGGTGCTTTCATTTTTTTCTATTTATTTTATTGACGAGATCTATAATAGCCATGTAGGTTGAATGGTTTGATCTAAATCCAAATTGTTCATAGTTTAGTATGTTGTTTTTATCAATGTTATTCATGCATCGGTTAAAAATAAGTCTTTCATAATTTTTGAAAAGCATGGAAGAACGGATACAGGTCTATAGTTTGAAAATACTTGCGCGTTATCTTTTTTTTTATATAAATTTGAATAAATTTTGCAATTTTGAGTTGGTTGGGTACTACACTCGCTGTTGAAGAATTATTAAATTAGTAGATAAAGGTTTTATTATTTCTGAGGCAACACTTTTAACTATCGTATTTCCTATTTGATCATGTCCAGGACTTTTGTTTTGATTAAACTTCCGTATGGTTTTTATTATTTCATCGGGCACAACTGGTTTAAAAAACATACATGTTTGCTGTGGCTGTTTTAAATAATCCCAACAGTCGGGGCCACACGCTCGATCGAGCGTACTGCTGCATAGACCTTTTCAAAACACGACTATCCGAGAATTTCCGAAGCTGATTTTACACTTTCCGGCAATTGCCGAAAGAAAAGTGACTCTTCAACACAATAACCAGAATGTTAAGTTCGCGTTCTCGTTAATTGGTTGCGTACGAATTCGAACTTGGAATTAGCATCAGCACTACAGAGTCACTTTCAATTTGATCGCCCTGATGCAACTTCAAATCGTAAGCTTAATCAGCGCAGATCAGCCGATTTCAAATGGAAATTTCACTCTTTATGTCCGTGAGCTTATGGTACCATCGGCCAAAAGTTGTTCAGAATGAGTGTATCTAACATTGTATGGGTCTGGTTCTATTTATTTTTCACTTGTATTGCACTGAAATGCGAGTGATTTTACGGACTTTTTTTGTTGACAATTGTTGACAAAATCGTGCATACTAATGAGCTTGTACGTGATTGGTTGAAAAAATGGCCATGTGATCAATGTTCCGGAGATTTCCGAATGGATTTTGAAAAGGTCTATTGAGCATTGCGCTCTATCTAGCGATAAAGAAACACGATAGATAGAGCGTATTACAGATACCTCCACGCTGGATCGAGCAGACTCTGGGGTCAAACCAAATAGGGCCTGTACTAGGCCTACTGTACGCAATACTTGAAGTGCTACTCAATACTGCGCTAACGCAGAATCAAATTAACATGCACATTGCTGGATATTGTGTACTGCGTAAATTACCGGTATTTTGTATCAATGTTTCTTGTCGTCATTGCATTTTTAATCATGAAGTTTTACGAGTGTTCACACAAAAATTGTCCAAGGGCAGAAGGAATGTCATTTCCGTTTTAAAACATATTTTACTATATTTCTTTGAAATAAAACATATCGGGTACTATAGCTTTGGTTGAAAATTGCGGGGAATAGTAGCGGAAAAGTGCTGTGAACAGCCAACATTCGCTGGTCCTCCAAATACCCTAATTCCAACCTATGATTTTCATTCCAAAAGGCATCATATTGTAGTTATCGTCCACTGCACGCTAAACCACAGAGTAACAGAGATGACACTAAGCTCAAAACACGGCCCCAATCATAGCGTAGTATGTGGACAAAAACGAATATTCATGAGTAATACTGCTCAAAAGACTCATCAGTAAATAATCAATACATGTGTTAATAACAGTTTTCACGCTAGACTCATTTTATGATGTCTTACATGAAGGATGAACAAAACGAGGACGTATTGTGAAGAATGCTGCACAGCTTGCATTCAATTAAGCGTAATACACATCAAGGGCAATGTCAGGATTTATTTGAGTAGGTTTATTCATAATGCGTCCTCGTTTTTGTAATGGGAGCCACTTATCACGCAATCAGCCAAGAAACGTTAACCAGCGCCTATTGAGAAATGGTAATCAAATGAGCTATGAGATAAAGTGTCAGGGGCCTGGCTACACGGCGCGGCGATCTTTGCATTGCTAATACAAGCCTACGTGTTTTTTCAATGTACTCTATCAGGTCCGTAAAATTATCGCATGGTAATGAGTGTGGTGTCACGAGAACGAGAATTTCATGATCTTGATTGACATGTGTGTTCAAAGTTTATAGGGTAAAGGATGCGAGCGTGATGGGCCAATGAAAGTTGGTATTTCGAAACTCCATAGCGAATGTACTGACCGGAATCTTGTTACAAAATGTACCTAGTCAGGCTTACCCTTTGGTCTTTTGAGTTCACAAAAAATATCACATGAAAGCTTAATAAATCATGAACAAAATGGTAAATGTTCAAAAAAAATCGGCCGGTTAGTTTTGATACAGCGATCTTGGTAAGTTATTATCCTATACCCAAAACACGGGAAGATATCTTGGGGTCATGCATCAATTACGAGCGTTGTGTGTGCATTGTATACGAAATGTTGCTGATAACTGCAATATGTAGAACTCTATATGTATAATTCTAATTATATTTATACATATACCAGCTTTTCCATAGAGTTGGCTGTCAAAGACCAATAATAGGTAAGGACAAATTCAAATTCATGGTAGACTTAGTATTTCTGACCACTGTTAGAGTGAATATCCAAATATACGGTATATAAATATTTTGGCCTCCTACTCCACCTTTACTTGTATCGTTAACTATCGTTATCTTGTTTTTACTAATATACTATTTCCCTCATTATTTTCACTGGTTTGTCTGTAGATTATCAATTTCATTTGGCCAATCATTATGATTCTAAGAACTCATCCTTGTGATTTTTTGTATGTTCGTGTTACATATTACTTGAGGGTGGGATTACACTGTGACGACATATTTGACAGAAGGTAACGGAGTTGACCCGTCGTCAGTCTTCGTTCCTTTATGTCAGTCAATTGAAAGGTTCCTACTTGAAGTTCAACCATGATATCGCTACTGAGATCTGTTCATTACTTCGTGGAAGGTTGCAAGTTTTTCCATTACGAAGTAATAATGGTGATCGCATATTCAATCTACAGAAGCAATAATACCAGCAAAATGGACACGTTTTGTCGCAAAGCTGACCCCTGACACAAATTACATATACAAAAATGATATAGGTGTATTGTATTGCCTGGAGTTAAAACAATAACCAGTCAATGAACAACAATTCTAAAAGCACAATCATAAGGAAACAATTATGTTAAGAAGAGTGGACACTATGACCCTTCGAAGAAAGTAAACCAAGAGGCATTTAGCATGAAGCATTTAATGAAGATTTACCTAACCATAATAACTTTACATTGTACAGATATTGAATGAAAGCTATACACATAAACATAAACATGACATGATAAAGGTAAAAAGAGAGCACACAAACGTAATTGAAAATGAAATTCAGATGAAATCACAACAAAACTGATAAAATAATTCGAACTGAAAAGGTATATGGGAGGTATTTTATGGCAAACAAAAACGAGAAATATGTATGAAGTACTTGATGCTGCTGAATATGCAGAAATGTTAAGCCTAGCCGAAGAGACCGAGAAAATGATTATTATAAATAAAAAAGTATTTTGATACACAGGTATTTTCAGTCGATGTTAAAGACTCAATTTTGTATTTAATGTAATTGTCTAAAAAAATCGCTTTCGTATTAAACACTTTATATTTGTGACAACTTTAAATGTGTACGAAAAGTTGATACTAAGCTTTATTCTGGCGATAAATGCATTTCCTGACAATATTCACATTAGAGCTTCATGATTAGGCTACGCACCGCTGTTCGAATTATACTTAGTCATTTTGACCCAACACCATCTAGTATATGGCACGTTTTGGCTAAATTCAGTTTCTAGGGGAGGCAAAAGATTGACCATGAAAACACATGGTACCCGTGTAGTACGAATTTAATGTTTGTCCCCGTTCGTATTTTCCAATAAAGTGTATAGGGGCTAACATCTATTCACGCAACATTTATTTCATGCTTTAGGCCTATTCCATGATTCCGATATGAAAAGCGGACCTAGAATGCAGGCGGACTATCTAGATTATTTTTAAGCCCATGATATACTAGCAAGACGCAGCTAGCGTCTAGCTAGACGCTATAACGAAGACGCTAAAGTTGAAAATATTTTAACTAGCTGGCGTCTGGTTAGCGTCTTCGAAGCGTCTAAAATCAAACCACACGCTAGCGTTTTGCTAGTATATCATGGGCTTTACACCGGTACAGCAAATTGCAAAAGTACACGCGACACGCAAAAAACATAGGTACATAACATAATCAGCTCAATTCAGCGTTATTTATACTGCTACATCCAGCGTGAACATTTGGTGAACTGCATGATCCTCGGCTGTGTTAAAGTTGCAGTTATTTTTAATAGAAACACCCTTAACTTAAAGATGCATCGGTGAATATTTTTTTGCGTCGGTCAAATTTTAGATAATTAGTCAGTAGTTGCGAATAACTTGGAGAAATTAGTGAAGTATTTTTGGAATTAGTGAAGTGTCTCGAGATATGAGCTGGACCATGGCGAGTTCAAATTCACGCTTCATTCAGCGATATTTCACGCTTCATGCAGCGTGATTGCTCGATCGGGCGGTGTAGCTCAATCGAGCGTGTGGCCCCGACTGATCATTTCGAGTATTCTTAAATTTTTCATAAAAGTTATTTCTTTTAGATTTTCGTATTAAGTTGTTAAGCTTAATTAGATAGGTTCTGGATTTTATACCACGTATGTAAGAACTCTTTGTACAACTTATTTTTGATTTGAATACTTTTTAGTAACACTTTTGTTATCCAAGGTGAATGAGGAACATTTCTCTTGTTTACTTTGCACTTTCTTAGAGGTATACATTCATCATAAATTTCATTAAATTTGTCTACGAATTTATTATAATCCTCGTCAACATTTATACAATCTAGTAAATTGTTCCATTCCACCCGAGAGAGTTTCTGTTTTAGATTATTATATTATCATCAGTGAACTTTCTTATATAATATTGTCCGTACTTTTTATGCTCATCTATATTTGTATTTTTGAGACTAGTCATCAGAAAGGTCGGGAAATGGTCAGTAATGTCTGTGACAAGAATTGCTGTTAATATTTCTTTTTTGGGGTTCGTCAAAATATTATCAATTATTGCTGCTGTTGTTTCAGTTGTTCTTGTTGGTTTTAAAATTGATGGAATCAATCTATGTGTATAAATTTGGTCCCAAGTAGTCATGTGTCTGTCTGTTACTGTCATCCTGAAGTAAATCTATGTTATAGTTAAATTGCTAAAAAGTGGTCTACAATACCCTAAAACATCACAAAAACGTCTTAAAAGGAGCTCAAATATCCTAAAACGTATTAAAACACGATTAAATCATTATTATCATTGTATTACCAGTAATTATTGAAAAGGTAAATCACCAACATGTTATACTTACTTCTTTTGTAGGTAGTTTCTCAAAATAAACCCCGCTCTTTTGGTAACCGTCCCTTAGAATGGCGTCACTTGAACTAGATGTTCCATTGTGAAGTTGGCATACACGAGCGTCCTTGTCATACATTAATGAAGCACAGTCATGTTGAGCAGAACATAGTTTGAAGCAATCGCCCAACTGATGAACATGATATGGAATTCTACATATGACATGACTTACAAGTTCTACACCCGAACGTGATCTAAATCTTTGAGCCAATACATCGGGGTTATGTATCCTAAATTGATTGTATGATTTGTATTGTGAAATACACACACAAAATTGAAATGAAAAAACGAAGAACACAAAATATGATCTGCAAAGACCCATATTGTGTGCAGATTTTTTTTTCAAATACGTCTGCATTATGATTTCACCTAAAAATAAGCATGTTTTTATTGTTTTCTTCGTTGTTGTGATACGTGCAAATTGCTAATGGCTATTAATGAGAAAACTACTAATATTCTTAATGAATCTTTGCACTTAAAACGACAATTCATATATCTTTTTAACCGTGAAGACACATTTAGAAACATAATACAGGAAATGTAAAGGATATTAAACATGCATCATTATAACTCCGTCTTGATATTATGAATAATAAATGACTACTCATGGCTCTAGGGGGGAGTTCGTGACCATCTATGTTTTACTCGTCCACCCATGGTTTTATTATTCTGCATATCCAGGGCATTCAGAAAAACTTAGTTGAACAATTTGAATATGCCTAACTTTTTCTCTAGAGGGTGTTTTTCAAAATGGCTGCCAAATTCCTTACTTTCTGCTATATATATCTTGATTTGTGAAAGTCATAGGAAGCTGATTCTGGAGTCTACACCTATGTTTTCAGAGTCAAGGAACCCAATAAAGATATTTTGAGGTTAAATGCCAGTGTCCTAATATTGTAGGCCATCTTGAAATTCAAAATGGCCGCCAAAGTCAGCTAAAATGTGATTTTCTCACAACATTGACATTAAAACAGCATTAAAATTGAAATGTCCTATATAATCAATTGTAAATGACTTGGTGGTTATAGTATATACAATCATTTGTAATAAAAAAAAAAGTTATTTGCATGTTTCAAATTGAAAATGGCCACCACAAGGAGACACAAAATGGCCGCCAAAATGTTTTTTCTGACAAAATGGCTTAGAGCGACATTAAAACAGCATTAAATATTAAATATCCAAAAAGTTTCAATAGAAACTGGCTGTTAGGGTTAGAACTAAATCATTTGTCCTTAAAACACGTTGTTTATATGTTTCAAATTTGAAATGGCGTCCAAATGGAGGCAAAAAGTGTGTTTGTTTTCCCTACTAAAAACGAGTGCACGGATATTAAAACAGTTTTAAAAAGTGTTTATTCAAAATGTATCAATAAGAAGTGGGTTTATAGGTTACAACTAAAACATTTGTAAATAAAACATGCAATTCATAAGTTTTAAATTCAAAATCGAGTCCAAATAGAGGCCAAATATGGCTGCCACATCATGTTAATACATAACGGACTTTATATTGTACTCTTATACTTCCATACCTAAATTATGGAGTTGTAATTTGGGGTAAAACATGTAAGAGTTATCTGGACAAAATAGTAAAACTTCAAAAATGGGCAATAAGATCAATTACCAACTCCCACTTTAGAAGTCATACTGCCCCATTATTCCTCAAATCTAATCTACTTAACATTAATGATATGTATACTCTGGAACTAGGAGTTTTTACATACAGATTTAGCATCAATGACTTACCGGTTTCATTTAAAGACTACTTTAAAAGAAGGTCTGATATCCATAAATACAAAACAAGACATACCAACGATTTGCAATTAACTAACAACAAGAAAGCATTTTCTGACCAATGCATTAGATCGAACGGTCCCGTTTTATGGAACTCTTTGCCCCAAAATATAAAAGAATCCAAATCGATTAAACATTTCAGAAATCAATTTAAACGCTACCTATTGCAAGCTTACGAGTAACTTTATTTTGAATTAGACCATCCCACGTCCTTTGAGCTCATCGTTGTATGTCTTTTTGGTATTTTTTATTTCCTTACTGTTTGATTTATGTTGTGTTATATAGGGGTCGGCTATTTAACGGGCCTTATTGGCCTTCCAGCCGTCTCCTCCATAAGATTTTATTTGTCTGTCATTTATATGTACTGTTTTATATGGAAATAATAAAGTTGAAGTTGAAGTTGAAGTTGAATACATATTTTGCTGGTTAAGAAGGGTTACATCGATAATAAAACAGTGTTAAAACAATATATTTTCAACATAGCTTGGAATAGCTGCTGCCCCACCCGAGACAAGAGTAGGCTTAGAGTGATATCAAAACAGTATGATATATCATTATAGTTTTCAATGGTAAAAAATCCCTAAAGAGGGTCCAATGTAACTGTAACGATATGTGTTTCCCTCATAAATAAATGGATAAGACGGATAATTAAAACAATATTTAAAGCAATATATTGATTCTACATATGACATGACTTACAAGTTCTACACCCGAACGCGATCTAAATCTTTGAGCCAATACATCGGGGTTATGTATCCTAAATTGATTGTA
>JXSR01S043347.1:65268-78523 GCA_000969725.1 Ophiothrix spiculata | reverse complement strand
TATAAAATCAAAGCCCTTAGAGATAATTTAATACATATTAAAAGATAAGAGAAACAATTTCATCAAACATAATTTGCTTACCCATCCCGTGTGTAGAAACAAATCTTTTTAAATTTTGAAACAAGAAACACTGTTTTCACATCTTTTTTTTTCGCCGGCGAAAAAAAATAAAGCAGATAATTAATTGCAATTTTCTCGAATATTCCTCAAATTCATGGAAAACTACTTTTAGGTTATATTACTATAAACATGTTCTACCGATTCATGTAAAAAATATGTAGGTAAAAATTTGTTGGAAGAATCTAGGCAAGTCCCTTTAAACAAGTGTAGTTGATATGTTGCTAAGATGGAGGTTTTGGGGATCCAAACCTCAATTTAAAAAAATGCTACTTTCTGCTCATCTTTATTGTAGCAAGTCACATTTACTCCCGGGGGTGCCACTCAGTATTAATCTTGTAACCATCCGTGTTAATGAAAACAAGAATTTAGGGTAGTTTTTACAAGCGAAACTAAGATCCTATAGGATCCTTATTTAGGGTATATCAAAACAAATAATTTAAGGCTGGCGTAGACCTTCAAATGGCATAAATCGGTTTTGCACTCTTAACTTTCAAACTAATTGCATAAACTATATAAAAGTATACATTTTTAGAAGCAGATTTTTATCCTGAACATAATGATGATATCGACCAAAAATGTCAATTTTGGCAAAAAATGCCACAACCCGTATTTTTTTGCTCCAACATTTCTGGAAAGCTTAACTAAAATTTGCATTTATGAAGTGTTGAACTTTTTAGCTTTTATGAATCTAGAAATAAATGTCTAGGAAGCGCTTTCTCAATTTTGTGATTTTTGTCTTAGTTTTTTTTTTAATGTCAAAGATAGGTAAAAAATGTTTTAAAAATCCCACCCCTGCCACCAAAATAGCAATTTTTGACCTATTTTGGCAGTTTTTAAAAAATAAGATAAAAATCAAACATTTGAGAAGACCCTTCCTAGAAATTCGTTTCTAAATGCCAAAAAGCAAAAAAGTTCAACATTTCACGAATGCAAATTTAAGGTAGGCTTTCCAGAAATTTCGGCATTTTTTGCCAAAATCGACATTTTTGGTCAGAAACCGATATCACCAATATGTTCAGGGAAAAAAACTCACTAAAAATATATACTTTTATATGGTTTATGCAATTAGTTTGAGAGTTAGAGTACAAAAACCGGTTAGGTTACTTGAAGGTTTACCACTGCCTTACAGACTTTAGGGTCTGTATTTCCACAGTCAATAGAGGACCCTAGAATTAAAAGGGGGTTAAGTCACAAAATCTTGAAAATTGAGTTGTGTCAATTTCCTGCTACAGAATTCTCATTTCTACATTCTGTAAAAGTTTTGTAGTAATTTGATGATCAGAACATGCGTAAAAGTCACTGCGAAATACAGCAATACCACTCAAGACAACACAAATGATTTTATGTTTGCTTTCTCAGTTTGTACTCAATGTGACTTAACCCCCTTCTAGTTCTAGGGTCCTCAATTCTCTCTTAGAGTATATCTAGAACAACTGCCCATTATCTATTCATAATTAATAGTTTTTGGTCAAAAAATTGTGTTTTTCTCCTTGTCCTTAGGGTGATTTATGTCCACATCATTGTCTAATTATCTTGTCATTTATAAAGGTTGTAACAGAAAAAATTATGCATTGTTATATACGATGAGAGAATTAAGTTACACTTTGTATTCTTTGGCATTTATTTATATTGAAAGCCAATTTCTTTAGCTACAAAATGCACTTTGTTTCAGCCACATTGACGGTCTACAAGCAGAGTTAAGGCAATTATACTGACCCTACCTGCAAACCACCTGGGCCAGTTCATCCGATTCATTTACCGGTAGCAAAGTAATGGCGCAAAGTAATGGCACATAATGCCCCCAAATCAGCCATACGATGTTCAACAGGATTACGAGGCTGATTTTAGTGTTCCGTCTAACAAAAGCAATATAGGAGCTCTTCATGTATGCATGATGACCTTGCCCGTAGACTGTTGTATTCTTAATGTTTGACGGGACTCCAAAACATGTTTAAGAAATATCCTAGTTAGTGAGACAACATTTTATCTAAATGGCAGTATCAGAACACAAGAACTTTAAGACTACCCAGAGTTTAATACAGGTCAAAAATACCACATCTTTTCTGAACTTAATTTCTTTAAAAATCAAGTTTTATCAAATGAGCTATTAAGTTAGTTTAATTTCCATATTTTTCCTTTGAATATGAAACTGTGTAAGAAAATTGCAAACAGATTAATGCAATGAACTCTTTGCTTTCCCGTTTCCACCAAAGATATCGAATCTTTGATTCAACTGTTTATGTTTCTTCTGGAACATAAGCAATATTTTAACCTATTAAAGCGTAACTTTTATCTAAAATATCATCAAATAATTTATGAATTTTTCTTATAATATGAAAAAATAAAAATATTAAATGTTTTTGAACATAAAGTGTGTCTTTTGTCAACTTTATCTCACTGCATTGTTAATCTTCACGCGTCATTAAAAACTATTTGCGCTGAAAAATGGTGAAATCGACCCAAGTAGTTTTTTACCGGACTTTACTTAAATGGTCGTAACTTTTGAACCTGACCATCAAATGGGATCACTTAAGCTGCTTCTGGTAGCCAATTAGACAGCCTTTTAAATGAAGGAAAGTTTGTAAACTCAACATTTTGAGTTTCCTCATGATATTGCAAACAAAAATGTAAAAATTTTTCTGTTACAACCTGTATATCAGTCTCCGTGCTTTAGTCCCTAAATCCTTGTTTAGAGTGTGTGGGACAAACATTTCACAGATGTGTGGCTCCCCGGGGAATTACTAGGTGTATTATAGCATAAAATCTGTTGTCTTTCTATATAAAATGACCTTAGCATGTATATGATATAGATATGACTTTTCGTTTATTTTTCTTTCCAGAACCCATACATGAAGGATGAATTCCACCTAATATTGCAAACCATTCACAAAGTAGGGATATGTGATGATGACCATGTAAGTTACCGAAAATTAGTCAATAATCAATCAAAAAAATAATATAGTCAGGCATTTTAATTCCAAAATGTATTATAATCAATCAATCAAATTTTTATTTCAATATCAAAATCACACACATACATTAAAAACAAAGAGACAATAAGAGAAAATGATATTGAGGACACCATCAAAAGACCAGAATGACCTGAGGTGATGATGCCCTTTAAACAAAATAAAGTTACAAGAGTAGGCCTAAAGAGATAACAACAACAAAAAACAAGAACAATGCTCCGTTATACTGGATTCAATTATAAGATGCCAATAAATGTGATTTTAGATTTGTTTCTCTTAATTTCATTGCTCAATAGATTTTTGCTAGACAAATCCAAGAAAGTAAACTTATTGTTTAGCTTTCGTCTTCACGGGTTGCAGATTTGATCACAACTGGCTTGAACCGTTGCTATGCCTGCAAGTCTTGACGGTAGTCTCTTTCACAGGTTTAGGTGCTATTAGCAACGAATCAAATACGTGATCTAGAGTGATGCTTCCTACGTCACGGTTCATTGTTTTGCTCCCCCTCTTGCGAATCCAGATGGCCTCTCGTATTTTGCGGCTAACTTGGTTCAAGTCTTTTTCGAGTACTTTTGCCCCCTCCCAATCGATGACATGATTTTCTTGTGCTATGTGGTCTGTGATGGCAGATTTGTTGACTTCTGACGATGATTCCTTTCTTTGAGATCTTGTAAATTTCCTGTCCGCAATTTTCTGTGCATCTGCTCTGTGTTCTTTCAATCTTATTCCAAGAACCCTTCCTGTTTCACCCACATATGCTTTATCACAGTTTTTACAGTTGATGTTGTAGACTACCCCACAATTCTGGTCAACCTCTCGTTTGTCTTTAGGGTGCACCAGCAGAGTCTTCAGTGTGTTGTGGGGACGCATACATGTGGCGATACCATGCTTCCAGAAAATGCGCTGCAATTTCTCTAACAGGCCTTCTATATACGGGATGACAACCATTCCTTTCGATGTTTCTTTCTTATTCCTCTGTCTATTATCGACTACATCTCCATTCCTCTTAGTTGACATTAGTTTCACCTTATCAATTGCCCACCTAGGGTATCCACACCTATCTAATGCTGTCTGGATCTTATTCTCTTCTTCTTTTCTGTCAAAGTTCCCAGATAGCAAAGCTTAGTTGGACCAACTTTGGGCCAATGTCGACAGTTACGTTGGGCCAATGTACACAAAATGATGTAGGGCCCATGTCCTTTTGTCAATCGGCTCATCGTCATTCCTACATTGGCATTTTGACGGTTGGCTGGACGTTGGGCTAATGAAAAGCCAATGTGTTACAAAATCATACAGATAGCAAAGTTTAGTTGGGCCAATGTTAGCCGATTATGTTGGGCCAACATTGGCAAATGATATCGGGCATGTGATTTTTACCAAGTGGATATCTCCCACTCAGTAAAGAAGTGGTACCCTCCACAATGATGGGAGGACACGCCAAGTATGTCTTGCTTTGCTGCCTTGTTTAAAATAACACAGGCATTGCAAGAACACAAGTAGGCCTATACCATATGTTCAAATACTACATGAGGTCACTACTGAAATGTACATAATTTCTGTGTTGTCTTGGTTCGTTTTGTTTGCATATTTCACTTCAAAACCTTGAACTCAAGTTCATGTATTTGTAGAAAATATAAATTGAGGTAGAAACTAGCGTAAAATAGCTTAATTTGGATGAAATTAACCCAAACTAGACATTTATCTGGCCAAATAAAATCGGTCTATTAGCTCCACCCACATTCTATTACGTCATGAACGTCGGTCTAATGTCGGTTTACCACCCATCTGCCAACCTAATTACATGATGTTTATCCAACGTTGATCCAACATCGGCTCTGCGATCGCGATCGTGCCGATCATTGGCCCAACCATGTTTTGCTATCTGGGTTCAGATATTGATCTGTGTGGGTTTTCTTCCGATAAACAAGGAGTTTCACAGAACTATCTGCTTTCCTGACTATACGGGTGTCGAGGAAGGGTATCTTGCCTTCACGTTATTCTTCATGGGTGAATTTTATACTTCCCGTGGGGTCGATTGTATTTAGGTGCTCGGTGAGTTGCTCAGTGGTGTCCTTTTGTATGATTTCAAGTACATCATCGACGTACCGCCGCCATAACTTTGGACGAAGATCCATAGGGGCACTCGCAATTGCTTGTTTTTCCAGCCACTCCATGAATAAATTTGCGATGATCGCACTCACTGGACTTCCCATCGCCGCACCAATTTTTTTTTGTCTATAGATAGTCCCTCTAAATGAGAAGTATGTTGTGGTGAGTATAAACTCCAGCAGCTCCATGATATCAACAACACTGAGTGTTGTTCTATTTGCCAAACTATTTTCTTCTTGAAGTCTTTCTCTTATTATTTCCATGGTCTTTTTGGTCGTTGTGTTGGTGACCAGTGCAACCACGTCATGTGAATTGAAGATGTCCCCTTCTTCCACAAAAACGCTGGACAACTCTTCTGCGAGTTGTTTTGAATTGGTGACATGGTGTTCAGATGTGCCTACAATCGGTGCTAAGATGTCCGCCAATGCCCTTGATGTTTGGTACCCTATGCTGTGAAGCATCACTCTAGATCACGTATTTGATTCGTTGCTGATAGCACCTAAACCTGTGAAAGAGACTACCGTCAAGACTTGCAGGCATAGCAACGGATCAAGCAAGTTGTGATCAAGTATTCAACCCGTGAAGACGAAAGCTAAACAGTAAGTTTACTTTCTTGGATTTGTCTAGCAAAAATCTATTGAGCTATTTTGAACAATCCTACAGATGAAGCTATTTGACTTAATTTCATTGTTAAGAGAGTTCCAAAAGGTTGGACCACAATTCCTAACAGCTCGATCAGAATCTGTTTTCTTAGTTTTGTTGATACTATAATTATGAGCATTTCTAGTAAAATAATCTGAGAAGACATTAGAAAGCTGATTTGTGTGGTGTTCAAGTTGTACATAAGGCCGCATAAAAAAAAAGTTGTTTCTCGTCCGAAGGTTTCTCAAAATGTGAGGAGGGAGGGAGTTTTTTTTGACCATGGGCGATCCAGCTTTACCTTTGGTAGATGTTGACTGCACATTCAGTTGATGTCTTTTAACTCTATGTGATATGGATAGATGTTGTTTTTATGACAGTTTCAATATTAAAAACATTTAAAAGATTAAAGAACCCTTTAAAAAGGAAAGCAGGGTCTTGAAATTTAAACGATTTAGCTTAATTTTTTTTAGCATTTTTGCCAAAAAAAAATTGGTGCGGCACCAAAAAGTGAGGAGGGAGGGGACGAGAAACAACTTTATTTTTTATGCGGCCTAATACTCCCAGACCAGACCTATATCGGTCTGGTCAGGTCTGTTTTGCAAATGTTTAAAAATCATGTTTAGGGGCGTACATTTTTCCTGTCCGAACAATGTTTTGCCACCCCCCTGCAAAATTATTTTGCCCCTGCTCGGCCACTGAAAAGGGAGGGGAGGAGCTTCTGCCAGCCGCCCACTGCCCCCACCAACACCCATCTGTTCATAACTTAACCGAATTATGATTTATCTTCTAGGCGCTCGATGAACTTGATCTACCACCACGAGAAGTTGTTCACATCGATATAGCCACCGACCCTGTTGATCCAGGAGTAAGTGGAACGTCAGTAATGTCGGGTTTTGTGCAATTTGGGGCCAAATATATAGTCCATAATGACCTTGGATCCTTCACCGCTGTTTGATCAGTCATTTTTAGCCAAGGCACATTATTGGTGGGAATATTTCCTTTAAATTAAGTTTCCAGGTTTTAAGAATCTATCAACCTTATTTTTGGCATTTGCCACATGGATAAGGTAAAGGAGACTAAAAACATGATATAAACAAATTCTTCATATCTAGTCCAAGTATCACACTTACATGTGGACGTTTCGTCCGCCTTTTCGTCCGCTGACAGCAGACTTTCTCAACACTAATGACGAAGTGACGATCTTCTGTTCTTGACAATTGTTGACTGTTGCTTAGTAACAACGTTGCCAGATGACTTCGTCATTAGTGTTGAGAAAGTCTGCTGTCAGCGGACGAAACGTCCACATGTAAGTGTGATACTTGGACTAGATATGAAGAATTTGTTTATATCATGTTTACTGAACAGTCCTGATGAATCTATTCAAGAGACTAAAAACAATTTTTATTTGATGTTAATTCACACACTAAATATTTACTTTATGCAATATGCATGTAATTGAATTTAAAAATGAAATGGCGCCACCATAATGAAATCTCAAAACATGGGCTAAAAATATGTGTCTTTTAATCTAAAATGGACATTTTTTGAAAATATGGAAAAATATGTAACAGTTCAATACCTAATTCCAAAACTAATTAAAACTTTTTAGGGCCTGCATTAATTGTAACAGTCAAACAAAAATAAATGAACCCTTCAAACAGCGGTAATACCGGTAGGTGAATCTACCCATACATACAAATTCAAGCTGAGTGTTTTTAATATATTTGTGGAGCATCGGTTTTCCAAAAACTTGAACCATGGAAAAGGGAGAACTAATGAACTATCATTACCTAAACAATATGAAATGCTTTTAAAAAATGTTACTATTTTTTTATAAGATCAAATAGGGCCTAAATCTCATTTTTCTGAGCCAGTGAAAATGCTTCAACATCAATCATGCCCGACATCATGGGTCTAAGGAGTATGGGTCCCACCTTAGATCCTTACGCTATATGATACAAGAGCGTGTTTGACTAATAGATATTTAGATTTTTTGAAAAGTGGATTATGAAATTATTGCTCCTTTAATTTTAATTCAGTGATATAGTCCCGGGGATATACTAAGTGCATTTCTGATAAATACATGACCAATGCTGAGTACATCTTTAACACAATTTAAAAATGTCCCACTTTTGTTTGAACCAAGTAGAAATTTCTAAGTGTCAAAATAGATGGCGCTATTCATAAAATATATTTTTTGATATAGAAGGGATATACTGGTGTGTACTAAAATTAGATATGCAAATGAGACATCTGACGTCAAGAAAAATCTTATTTTTAGCCAAAATCTACACAAATCAAACAACATAATCGATAATCAAATATAATCAATAATTTGAAATGTGTATAGCGCCCTCATTTTTGCACAAATCCGATTTTACAAAAAAAGAGTAAATGAGCTCAAAATTAACAAAAATGGAATGAAATTTTGAGAACGGGTTCAAAACATTATTATGCAACACATTCTAGTTACTTGTACTGCTTTTTCAATTGAATTTTTGGTTAAAAATGAATAAATGTCCACCTGAAACAACAGTGGTCCCAATTCAAGAATACTTTGATATACAGGGTGTATCGTGTTATTGTAAATCAAGGGCATGTAACTCAAAATTGGAAAACAATTATTAGACAATTATATTTCAATCAAAATTGTACAACTATTGACATTTGCGCAAAAAGGTGAAAATCAGGGTAATTATTATGTGTACAATGGATTGTTTTTGTTGTATACGTCATGTAGGTTCTCCCCTTTTAGTAATGTAAACATTTTATAATTTAGAGTTCGAGGCGCAATAACCCTGTCCCGGTTGCTCGATACACTTTAAAATCCTCCAAAAATTTGTTAAATACCTTAAAGGGGCATTGGACAAAATTTCGACATTTTATTTGTGGATGACTTAGTTACACTTCGTATGCTAGAAAATAACAGTCATTTACTAAAAATCGGAAACATAATTATTGATCAAAACCTACAGAAAAGTCAAAAATTTGAATTTTATTTTGTTTGTTGATCTTGGGGATGAGGCTATTCTCTAAACGTATTTATTGATGCTATATATCATGAAAGGCCAAATATTTGGTTGTAAAACATTCCTTTTACATCGTAGATTGCAGATAAAGAAGAAGTTTGAAGTTTGCATTAGATCTCCTGAAAAGGCCAATTTTAAAAATTCAACTATAGAGGGTAGTATTTATCGTTGTCGACAACGATAATTAGAAATAAAAGAATATCTAAATATTTTGATATAACGGGTTTGAATTTGACTATGAAATTTTGCATACTGTCATTATTACCGCTTCAAATGATGCAAAAATCTCAAAATGAATGGGGAAAAGTTTGGGGATGATGCTGAACTTGTCCAATGCCCTTTAACTCTAACTAGCTCTTGTTTGACGCTGTTATCAGTAGTATGAAAAACATAATGCTGTACTAAATCAAAGCAAAGCAAGCAAATTAGCAGTCAAGTTAGCTCAATCGGTAAGGCGCTCACTTGCGGTGCAGAAGGTCCCGAGTTCGAACCCCGCCAGTGCCAAAAATTGAGTGTGCTTGAAATTCCCTTGGACAAGGAAGCAACTGCTAATTGTCTCGTGGAAACCCAAACGCGTATGAAACTCGGGGAGCTGATCCGGGCAGCGATGGTGCGTATGTGGGCTGATCAAGGTTCAGCGCCCCTAGAGGTTGTCGCAGAACCTGAAATGATGCTTGGTGTGGAATGGAGCTTATTTGGGCCAAAGTGGTCAGTGAACACATGTAAAGTGTGCAGAGGCCGAGTGGAATTACAAATCTGGGAGACATAGCGCACTTTGTCTATAAATCCCCAGTATTTTTTTTTAAATGAACTAATATTGATCTCGTTTATATTTGATGTTTGTCTCGCAGGATTACAAGGCAGAATATGACCCATTAAAGTGTGTATCAAACTCTGGACGAAGCCCATTGAAACCTGATTGGCGGGTAAGTAAAACCAGGGAGCTAAAATATTGATATATGTGACGCAATCAGGAGGAATGAGGACTGTGTGACTAACATTATAAAACCAGTAACATGTGGTTGCCGACAAGTAACTCATTCCTCCTGATCGCGTTAAAATTCTTATCTGATCGCGTTAAAATTATCCGATTTCAGTGGCCTTGACCTACCCAATTGACCTATCATTACACGACGAAAACGTCATTGTTAATTTCAAAACAAGGTAGGTTCCTAATTAGATGACGTAAAGCAGTCTGAGTATAACTGTATATTGTGGTAAATATTCCGAAATTGTCTAATCTATGTAGGGGCCTACTAACGTCCATTATTTTATTGGTCACGTATCGAAACGAAATTGAATGTGAATGTTTAAATACCAGCTTTAATAATAGGTTATACACCTCAATTCATGTTGTTTCACCGTGTAGCACCCGATTTTCAAAGAATTATTCTGAAAACAGAAGCTCTAAACATAAAGACACTGGTTCTTCCCATCCAGGCTAACGGAAAAAGAGACCACCAGGATTATGGTACTCTCTACATCTATACACAATACTTAACGAGATATACTCATATTATACTCATATGCAAATATGAGACGTTGGTGTATATATGACCGTAAAAATTGCGAGTTGATGTATAAAGACAGCATTGAACTAAATCCCCAATGTTAGTTATATTCAGGGACCAACTATTTTGTAACAATCATTAAATGTGGCATAGAGTATGCAGAAGGACTCAGCCAATTAGCACCAAGTAAATGACCGCATTTCATATAAATGCATCAGTTATTAACGCTTTATCAGTCAGTTTATAAATATGAACTAAGTTTAATTTAATCTTCTAAACCATGTAACAAAATTATCTTCAAATTATACTAATCCATGATATGCATAGACCGAGCAAGATTTGAATTACTATAATCAAAGAGGCAAAAAATTTGAATATCAAAGGCGTTTGATGGGATACCGATTACCGTGTACTGTTGTACTGTATGGAACTGTTACTTATTTGATTATATTAATTTCAATTATGGTTTCAAGATATTTCTGATTCTCAGTTCAGATAGATTTTACATAAATTGCTATTACACCAATGTCAAAATGGCAACAAGCTTAAATTGGTCCATGCTATTTTGATAATTACCGTAAAAACATGTTTATTCCATAATAATATTTTTTTTTTCAAAAACATGGCTTGTCGTTTCTCATTTCAGTCTACAATGAACCCTGAAGATATGATGTGCGCCTACAAGTATGTGGACGTTGGATTCAAGTGGTTCGGATTGCAGACAAAGGTTCAGACAATGATTATGAAGGTAAAGAGACAAACAAACAAACAAATAAATAAACAAACATCAACAGAACAACGATGACAACTATACAGCAACAGCAACCACTGAAAATGTAGACCTTTGTGGGTTTTCTGGTTATATGTGGTCTTTCAAACCACAAGCCCAAGATGAATCTTATTGAAGATAAGGAGAATTAGACCTGATAAGGCGAGGCGTCATTAGACTTCCTCACCAGAGTGAGCTCTTCTCACCGACTGAATTTGGTGATATATGGGTAATTAGACCATCTAGGTCAAATATTTTTATATGTTTATATTCAATTCTGATTCAAATCTAGTAAAAGCAAGTACATAAAACTTACAATTGAGATACAAGGATCGAATTATATCACAATTCTAGGTGGGTATTTACCAAGGAAGTTATAGGGGGGAATACGGATTCGGCCGCCATCTTTGTCGCTCATGGAGCAGAGTTATTGTACCTCCGGATATATTCGGAATTGACCCGATATCCAGGCAGATCGCGTAAATCTTCACCTGACACTTACACTGCGTGTGCATTTTGTTTCACGCGCAAACCGTGTCTGCGTTTCATGTAGCGTGGATTGCGACTTGCTCTGATTAAAGTACGCCAATTTTCCCGCTAATCCGTAGCAAAGACTCTCGAAGTGTTGCACGCGGAGCCGTAAAATGCCGGAGGTACAATAACTCACCCTCCATGAGCGACAGTCCAAGATGGCTGCCGTCCCATAGGATTTAGACGGCGGGAAATCAAAATGGCTGCCGAATCCGTATTCCCCCCTATAACTTCCTTCGTATTTACAGAACTTCTCATTGAGGACAGAAAGTCTTGTGACGTCTCGCCGTGCTGGCAGTGTAAAAAAGTTGAAATAGTTATATAGATACCGCTAAGAAATTCCAACGTGTTGCTTGGACCGTAGAAGTACTTAATTTGGACTTTTCAGGTGTGACTAGAGAGGAGCTTGCGCAACGTACGGACTCCGCTAGCTGGTCCCACATATATCGAGGATCGGCCAAGGATCATGCTAAATGGCCAAGGATCACCTTTAGATGAACTTTGACCCGTAAGTTCACGTGTAAGCTCAAATCAGTTGAATGTAGGTTGCCCAGGTATCAAGGGGGGTGCCATAAGGTTATTCTTGAATAAATTGAAATGTAGATGACCTTTGACCTTGCGGGTCACTTTCAAACCCCTTTTCGATGTATTGTTGGTTGGCAAAGAATTTTGTTGGCCAAATTTGATGGTCCTATGTTTGTACAGAGACATATTGAGCGCCAGATGATTTTGACCTGTTTGATCACTGTCACAACCCGTCAATATTATGGTGGTTGGTTAAAGATCATGTTGACCAAATGTTACTGTCGAATGTCGTGTTGACAAATTGACCAACAGATTACCTTTGGCCGTCGTTCGTCCCCTGTCCAAATGCTCCTTCTTGGGGCGCTGCATACAGTGTATACCGGGTGAGTCTATTGATTGGGTATTAAAAGTGACCTGTTAGGTCAAAGGTCATTTGGAGGGAAATTTATATGATCAGTATGATCCTTGGCCAGCCAATATTACATTGATGGGGGTGTAAAAGTGGGACGTGACTTCCAAACCATGCACGATATAATTTGGGTTGACCAAGGAACGTGTTGAACAAATTTGGTTGTCATAGGTCATTCTTAGAAAAGTTGACCTCTAGATGACCTGTAGAGTCATTTCAAATCCCCGTAACAAACCTCGTGCTGTAAGCTGTCTAAGCATGACGAAATGCATAGCCAGACAGACATAACTAATTTAAGTAGTATAGATAAATGACCTAAATACACCAGGTGCTTGAGTTTATGGTCACATAACAGGTGTATCAAAAAAAATTGTGCACGGATTAAAACTGATCTTGACCTCGATAAAAGCACCAAATCATAAGTTTCTTGTTATTGTTGTAAAGTAAATTTAATAAGCTTTCAAATACAGCACAAGTGATGAAAATCGGATGAAAAATAAAAAAGATATGGCCAATTTTGTAAGTACGTCTCTTTTTCTTCCATTCCAATGGGATTTACACAGTTAAGCAAGATATTACATGGCCCAATTACGGGTTATGGCATAAAAGCTAAGAAGTACTTACAAAATTGGTCATATCTT
>JXSR01S043347.1:38162-48309 GCA_000969725.1 Ophiothrix spiculata | reverse complement strand
TTTTTAGTATACTTTGTATTGACTTTCGCGGTGTAGGTCAATGTCTTGATTTCTTTTCTTTTCTTTTCATTTTTCAAGAAATAGCCATCAATCATTTATTTAATCGGAATTTTGTTTTCAATACAACTATGACCTTAAACAATATAAAGCAAATTTAATTAAAATCCTACGTCATTTGAAATACGAAAGAATCCGGTGAAAAGCCAGCCATGCACCGATGAACTCCGTCGACCTTGCCTCCGGGGGATAATGAGTTGAATTGATTGGATTGGGTGAATAAATAATTCGGCTCTTGATATGTACCCCCTTTGAGGGGAACTACACTGTGTTAGTCTATCTAAATAAGCCTTTTTCCCTTAAAGTACTTTTGTATGCTTATATAGGCTTAGGCCGAGTAAAAAAATAAACATGTTTCTCGTCCCCTCCCGCATCGTTTTTTAAGGATTTTGAAAAATAGTTTTTATTTTTTTTATTTCATGCATAACTTATTTGTTAAAAAGGTTTGAAAAGTTTAAATCTATGCAATAGATTTGCTTCAGTTCAATTAGCATTTTAAAGCATATTTTGTTTTGATCAACCTTCCTGCCTTCCAGTATGTCCAAAACTCAAAAATAAAAAAGACTTCCTCCTCTTCCAATAACACATCTGGTATCGATACACTGGGTGAGAATGGGCCATTAATGGGCAATTTTGCATTGCCATTGAAATAAAAAATAAAAAATAAAAAGTACCTCTTCCTCCTTTTTTTCAAAAACCCGGACGAGAAACATGTTTTATTTTTTACTTGGCCTTAAGTATTCATTTTATTAGGGGTATACCGGTAAGACGGATCTTTTGTGGTATATCTTTAAATTTTCCCACAGTATACTCAGAACCCCAAATTCTACAAAAACAAACAAACAAAAAATTAATACAAACCAACAAAACGTACCCGGGAACGTACCTTAATTCCATTTACAAATATCAGTATTATCACATTGCCTAAATATCACTCTGCGCTTTCAATATCAATAATCACTCTCAATTATGTTGTCCTAATTGCAGCCAAAAAAGTAAAAACGGGAAAGGAGAAAAAGTGACATTTATAGTAGGCATGGTAAACAAAAACGTAGAAACGTTATCAAAAACAAAAACACTTTATCAAACAACAACCGTAACCAATAAAATAAAATAAAAAGAGTAAAATGTGGAGCAAAAACTATAGAGCACAAAGAAGAAGAAAAAACATATAAAACGAAAAGAAAATGGGTAAAAAGTTAACATGAAAACTTGAACTTGAACTCTTCGTGCATGGATTGCGACTTATGGGTTCACTTTCAGAAAACAAAACATGCAGTGAAAAAGAACCAGTTCCATGAAATTAGCTATCCTGATTCGCCGGATTGCACAGCCATTTAACATGTTTAATACAGAGCAGAAACCTAATCCAGTGTAAAAGTAATCGTAGCCCCCCTGAAATGGTAGTCCGCCTTCCATAGACCATAAACAGAATAAAGCGTGAAGTACGTGAGAGTTGTTAGCGTATACATTACTGTACAACCCGGACAATAAAAACGGGGGACTTACATTCCTGCTACACCGGTTTTTCCCAGCCATTCTATAAAGCGAATTCTTAAATCGTGGAGAAGATTTACTGAATACTTCTAAGTCCTCCCCTTCCCCCGGATTAAATACATTGATTTTACATTGTGTACTCGTCGTTGCATTTAAGCTTAGATTTAATTTTGACAGATATTGCTATTTCTGCTTAGAGTATTTTATCTGATATATCCGCACAGTTTAAAGGAAATAACATTGGGTATACGTCTAAATCAGGTAAGAGTGTAATGCAGATTAAGCTTAATATGTATTTTCTGTTAATATATCTTGTGTAGAAATTCAACTAAGGACATTTATATAAACAAAATGTATATAAGAGCTGTAAAGCAGTGTATGGATACTTTAAGAAATGGCGTGTGTTTTGCGAAGGACCGTTAAACGTTTGACCAAATGTAGTAAATATAATGGTTTAACTTTAACTATTTTGTTAAATCATGCTGTGGATGTTTGTAAATTGCAGATATTAGAATTGTTGTATATAATATATCTGTTTTTTCATATCGTCACGCCAATACAATTTTTGAACAAAACAGCTTTTTAGGGACAAACTTCTGTGAGCAAATAAAAATGTATATAAATTATGACCTTGAATCATGTACTACAAAGTCATAAAATTGCCTTTATGCAATTAAATCACATACTTTTAGCAATGCATGCACCCATAACCGTGAAAGCGCAGTTGCTTCTTCGATTTTTTTTTTGTAGAATCAAACAATTTCTGGTTTAATCCCTCATTTTCTGAAATATTTTGCGCTTTGTAACGCATCAACCGATAAGTAAATCCATATAAAAGTCTACAATTTTAGATGTGGATTTTCATGTGGAAGATGTTGGTTAGTTCAGTTTTGGACCAAAATGTATGATTTTGGACCAAGGTCCAAAAAACCCTCGTTCTTGGACCGCTATATTTGAAAACAACCTAACTAAATTTTCAAAAAATAAAAGTTGGACCTCTTATACTTTTTAGAATCTAGCCTGAAACGCATGTCTTGGAACGCATTTCTCAAATTGTTGATTTTTGACTTACCTTTAAAAAATATTGCCAAAAATAGGTCTAAAATAGGCCAAAAATGACAAAAAAATCATTTTATATGGATTTACTTTGAGTTACAAAGCATTAAATATATTTCAGAAAATAATGGGTTAACTGTGCCCTTAATTAAGCGTATAAAGGTAACCAAACTCCGGGATTTGGTGATTGTACTTCGACCTCTGTACCATACAATACTGTATCAAATGCAAACTTGACAATGTTAATGTAAACAAAAAGGAAACATGCTCGGATATATTATAGTAAAACCTTACACAACAATGAGAAATAAATGTTTATTAAATGATTGTGACCATCCATTTCTCATTTTTCATTTTGAGCTGTAAAGTAAAATACATGTGAAGTTAATCCCGACAGAATACTTCAGAGGATGTAACTCAATGACTTTGATGTAACGTAGACTGCCCTCCAAGGGCGAATCACCAAAGTCACTAAAAACAATCAAAAAATCACATTATACCCGAATCGGCTATTTATTTCATTTATAACACGTTAGTCTTTTATTGAATTATCTAAATTATTACTGCAAGCGAGTGCTAACTAAATTATCAAAATAATAACCAATTTAGCCGACCCACCGCCTTGGTGGCAGTGTGTTCCAGTTTGAGGTTTGGGGTCATTAATAATTAATTAGACTTCGGCGACCCCCAATTCTATAATTAAAAAAAACCATAAAATACATATTACAATTAATAAACACCTCACAAAAGATAAGTGGACAGTCAGTCTGACCCCCATAAATCCAAGTAAGTGCCCTCAAAGTCCAACGATATTGACATATATGAAAAATATGGAATCCCAGCTAAATATTGACTCCAAATTTGACATCAAAACCATTACCATCATTTTACACTAGCCGTTTGAAAAATCTGTCTCAATTTTCATTTCTCACATTTTTGGGTATACCCGCAGTGTAATAGAGCATCACCACAAGTGGAATCGATAGACGATCAGTGTTTTTCATATTGCGTAGAGTACAGAGCTGCTGTGCCGATCTTAACTGTTTTACCAACTTAGACACATGTAATTATCCTTTTGGATAAAATTAGTTTGACTTAATTTCCTTTTTGTCGAGTGGATATGATTATACGCCAAAGAACCCTACACTGAAAAAATAATTTCGTCAAACTTGGTGGAAAAGTCGTCAAACAGGGGTTATAAATTAGTCATGCAAGTGAATTTCCTCTTATTCGTCGCTTGACGATATTTGCGGGCGCATGACAAACGAAAACAAATGCAGGACAAATTAATTTAATAACTGTACGAATTACAATCTGTGGAGGACGAGTTTGAACGATTGACAAATGCACTTTTCGTTAATTGACAAATGCATATCGTCATGAGCTAAGGTCAAGACGAATTAATGTACGCATGACAAACTATGTTGACAAACTTCTTTGAGCACGACTAACCATACCTGAGAACTGACGAATTTGCATGACGAATTATATCGAATATAACGGGTTTCTGTACCTTCAAGAAGTGGCGTGGCGTTTTATTCTCGAATCGATTGCACAGGAGGACAATTAGCGACAACACATCTTTCGATTCGGATAGAACAACTCTTTAATTCCAGGTTAGGTTTGTGCCTAGCTTATCATCACATTCCGACCAGACCGCATTGGATTCGGGGGCGGACAGAACAACACTACTGGACCCATATTCCCATTCCCAATTCCCATACACATACTTAAGCTTACTCATCATACTTCATCATCAGATTGTGACCAGACTAGTCCATATAGATGGACCCCACAAACGAGCGACCTAGGCTCACGCTTCGCGTTCGCTTGCGAGGTCCATCTGGATTGACTAGACCAGACAGCCATTGCCAAGCCTGCAAGCAGAACCTGAGTGTTTCGTCTCGTTAATTTCACATGGATTGAGCCACACCTAAATGGAATTAGTCTACCGAAAACAAAACATCTAAAAAAACTAGTGTCACTTGACAAATTAAGTGACAAACTATTATTCTTGCATGACAAATTAATTTTTGTGCATGACAAATTATTTTTTTCCCATGACAAACTAATTTTTGTCGTCATACTAGACCGTTTTTCATGAATAATTATAATTCGTCGTTCAATACTTGCATGACGAATTCCACGACAAATTATAGTTTGTCATACTAGACCATTTTCATGACAAATTATTATTTGTCAAATGACGAAACAAAATTTTCAGTGTACCTTGATTTCCTTAATTTATACACAATAAGTTGAAACTTTCCTTCTGAACATCTCTATAAATCAATAAAAAGAAGAGTATACACTTCGCTGCTTATAGATTTTCCTCACATTTCAAATTGATATTTTTTGGTCATACAGAACAAAATTAAAATGAAATCCCCAGTCATTTAATTATAACAACTTTTTCCTTACATTTAGTTGGAGTAGAGCTGGACCAGGCTATTGTGTATTGTGTGTATTACCCTATGTGAGAAATGCAAAACTGAGATCAAAATTTCAAACGGTTGGTGTAAAACAATGGTAACAGTTTTGATATCAAATGTCGGGTCAATATTTAGCTGGGATTCCATAGTTTTCATATATATGTCAATATTGTTGGACTTTGGGGGCTCTTACTTGGATTTATGGGGGTCAGACTAACTGTCCACTTATCTTTTGTGAGGTGTTTATTAATTGTTATATGTATAACCTGTATTTTTCTAACTTTCAAGCAAAAACGTGGGTATTTTTAAGCTACATTGATTTTTTGAAGTCTGTTTTTATATATGGGGGTATTTTGAAAGACGAAGTGAAGGAATGCGAGGAAATAATAAGCCAGAAACATGAAGTTACTCTTCCATCTTTTTGATGTAACTCCACATTTTGGTGTCACATAAAATTGAAACAAGTATCAATTTAAAACTGGAGGTATATTCTTTACTTTTTGAATTTACAATAAACATGTTCTTTTTTAATTGACCAGACATGCCAGAGTCGACCTTCCTGAGGGTTTTGTGCCTTGATTTAATTTGTAATAAGAGCATTTTCATTGACAATTTTATATTTTGCGCTGTAATCTGTGATGAAAACTCACTGATTGCAATATCGTAATCTAGGAAAAATCACCTCCAGTGAAAGATAAGCTCATACCATGTAGTTCAGAGCCCCCCCCCCTCCCGAAAAGGGCAATTCTAGCATCAGTTAAGCCAATCTGTTAATATTTTCTTCGGGGACTTTTTCCTAGCAGGAGTTACGACTTGACAAATCGATACTGCTTGTAGAATAAAGATGAAGACACATATTAAGACAAGAGCGCGATTTTAAAAACCGACCACGTGTTCACCAATCCCTTCCACAATGGGCCTGATATTGGCTGTTCTTCTGTCTCTGAGCATTCCCGTAGTCTCTTACATAGTTATAAATCTATTTGTACCCGATGCAAAACCACGTGGAGGAGTCTACGCTGTACCGGGAGGCCGATGGTAAGTATCAAATATTCAATGTGCAAAATAGTTCTACTCAGGCTAAAAGACAGCACCGAGATTGCGCAATCAAAGCGTTTATGAATAATTATCATCATAGTTTTCCAAAATCGTAATCTATCGTTTCTGATTGGTCAAAGTCACATGATGTCTTGCGTTAACAAAGAAAACCAAGGGTAGACTAGATTATGAGGCTGTGTTACGTTTACGTTTACCAAAAGCAAACTTATAGCTATAAGTTGTTGACGTTGACAGAAGGAACTACGGATTATTGTGTTTCTGTTAAGATAAATCAGAGCCATTTTAATTAATCTGTTATTTGATGCACAAATTCCTTTCAAAATAACAATGATCTCCGGTTGGGGGTTAAAAAGATTTTTCATTTTTGCTAGGGAGAAAATTGTGAAATAGGTGCGACCCTCGCCTTTGGCTCGGCTGTCAGTGGCTTCTTTATAGATCAGTGTTCTATATAGAGTCAGTGAATTTATTAGTGAACTATATAGGCGAGGGTTGTAAGTGCGAACCGAGAGGATAAATAGGTTTAAGATCCTTGAAGATCATTATAGGGTAGATGTAGGTAATTAAGGATCACCGTCATTGAACCTGAGACAACCTGAGAGAAGACCCTAACTGTCCCTACTTGGCCGCAATGTTACTCTTTTTTCCTTATTCTGGCTATAGGTATACCGCCAAATGGCTCCTGATGTATTTTGTTTTGACACTAAGACATTGGCGTCATGACCGACAAAGAAACAATCTCAAACACACACATGAGCCGGGTAAGGCTTTAGGATATGGAGTCCGCAGCCATGAGACAGGGGAAGAGATGGAATCATTCCATGATCTAGGAGAAGATCCGGATGTAAGTATATAACAAGGTTTCTGTCGATATTGATGTCGACATAAAACATATTTCGACATGTCGACATGAAATCTCATTTGTCGCCCGGATTTGTCGCATAACTGGGCAAGTAATATTCCATAAACAATTAGCTGTTGAGCTTTAACGTGTTGCATAGATAATTAAATACTTTTTCGTCTTCCTTCATGTACACCCGTTTTATAGTTATTCGGTGCTTCACAACAACAAAAGTTGCAAAATACCAATTTTATATCATCTACTAGTATATTGTTGTACGCAGAAAGAACTAACATATTTATAAGTCTACGTCTAAAACGGGTCATTAAGCTTATGCAAACATTGAACTCTTTGATATGTGTACCGTCGCGGCAAAAGGGACCAGTTGTCGGCAACTTCCATTTTGCGCTAGAGGCCGGTAAAGTTGAACTATACCAAAATATGATGGGAAGGTCAATTTTGAGTTTTTTGTGGAAATGAAATCTTTGAACCCTTTAAATGTAAAGATGGTTAATCAAATATAACGACTAACTTGTAAAAAAGTGTGATTTTTATCGCTATGTCGAATCGTTTTCTTCATGAAAATGTGAAAATTTGTGTTTTGACAAACGGTTATGAGTACGATTATGGTAATTAATTATGCAATAATGAAACATGGTATTGAGTCCAAAAATTGTTATTAAATTACGCAAGGTATTGTCTTTCATTGAGCAAAATTTCAAGGCGATAAACAAAAGGAAACATGGTGGTTGCTATGGAGATTTGCTCATACTCTATTCAGACTGCACACAAAATCGAATGGAAAAACAGGCCTACCTTTAACAGCCTTTTTCGCACTAACTAGTTTTAACAAACAATTATGAGTACGATTTTATAATTTGCCAAAACTCGTCATCCAAAGCTCCGATTTGCATGATTTTGGTATCATTGAAAAGGGAATTAAATGAGCTTTACCACCATATGAAAATCTCCATATTTTGGTTTTGACCCAACTGGACCCTTTTGCCGCGACGGTACACATATCAACTTTATGTCGACGCCGGCGACAACCAATTATTGCGATATGTCGACATGAAGAAACAGTCTCGACAGGAACCTATTATATATCGATATAACACATCGTGATTATTACCATGCTACATGTAGTCATTAATAGTGTAATTCAAGAGAGACATGTATGGAATGTACCTCCGAGTCGTCTTACCAAGCATCTCGAGATTTTTCCCGTTGCATTAAAACGTCAAAGCAATTGAATCAAAGCATTTATGTAATCTCTGTTACATCCAGTCAGGTCATTTTGATGAAAAAATATTTTAAAATTAGCATTAAACATCCGATGCAAATATGACATTTAGAACTTTTATAGCAAAATATTAATTTCAAGATGCCATTTTTGCTGAAAATGTGATTATCCAATCCGGAATTATTTTATGACGTCATTATTATGTAACGCTTTGGACGATTTTAGTGAACTTGTTTCTAGATTCTAAAATGCATAAGAGGTCCAACTTTTATATTTTCAACATTTAGTTAGGTTGTTTACAAATATAGTGGTCCAAGAACAAGGGTTTTTGTACCCTTGGTCCAAAATCATACATTTTGGTCCAAACCCGACCTATTACCATCATCCATAAAAATCCATATACTTCTATATGGATTTAATTATCAGTTGCTGAGTTACAATGCATAATATATTTCTGAAAATGAGGGATTAACTGTGCCCTGAAGAGTGAAGCCGCGTTCAGACGGTCGGACTTAAGTTGCTTATGACCGGTCATAACTTGTGTCGGTATTACTGCCCTAGCATGACTAAAGGACGTAAGTGATAACTTCCCTCGTATATAACTGGTTCACGCACATCCCTTGACAACAGTGTATGCTATACTTTAATATGGTGATCAGTTCGATCATGGTTCAAAACCAGAAAGCGTGAACTAGTTGTTAGGGTGATAATCGGATTACACATAATACTTCGAGACTGATTTACCGGTAACAACTAGTAGCGCTATCATTTTCTACTCCAAAGAATGCAAATGAGCCAATTGAATACAATGGCATGCTCTGCCGCACATATAACAGGGTACTCAACAACGGAATTAAAGCTCATTATCCTCATTTGCATTCTTATGACCGGACTTATGTCTGGTCTTCATCGGGTATAAATGCGTCGGATATAAGTCGCGCTATACCCGATAGAGTTATATCCGACTATTGTTCTCACTGCAAATTTATGTCCGACGCTATTACCGACACAACTTCTGACCGGTCACAAGCAACTTATGTCCGACCGCCTGAACGTGGCTGAAGTTTCCAACATGAAATTGTTTGATTTTCTGGTGACCTAACTGACTCCTACTTTTGTTTGGCGGAAATTATAAAACAGCATTTCGTAAAAAATGTCACTTACTTCCTTTTGTCATGGTAGGGCAGTATTAACGACACAAGTTATGACCGGTCATAAGCAACTTAAGTCCGACCGTCTGAACGCGGCTTGAATGATAGGTGTTGGCAATATGAATATCCACAAAAACACTTGGAGTCATATATTCATTGACCCAGGTATTCTTTAACATGTTAATGCTTTAATCAAGGTGTTGGGCTCGCTCCAAATTACATTCATGAAACTGGAGTTTGGCCCGACAATAAAATAAAATGGAACTGAAGCTTATGCAAACAACTCTTTGATATCAACTTTATGTCGATACATATGTCGAAGCCGGCATAAACAAATTATTGCGATATGTTGACATGAAGAAACAGTCTCGACAGAAACCTAACAATAACAACTAGTACGATTTTGATTTAACTTTATTTAACTCTGTATTCAAATGACATGTCTGCATTTTTTCCGTAGGACAACAACTCAGTCTACATGTACGGAATCAATCCAAACGATGGTACTCTTATTGATATTAGAATCGCCAAGAGACAAAACAACACGCGTGAAATCTGGTTTTTCCTTAAACTGCCCGGGATAGAGGAGTTTTTCTTGCTGCCTCGTCATCCCTGTACGATGGTTCACGATGTTAGCTCAAATGGATTCGAAGGCGTTGGATTAACTGTTAAAATGGTGGAACCTATGAAAACATGGGATATTTCATATGAAGGCGATTGTAGGTGAGACAGGTTTGCGATTAACTTATTGGTAGTAATTAGAGAAAAACAAAGTAAGCCAACTCAATGTGGGGAGGATAACAACATAAGCCTA
>JXSR01S043347.1:23396-33463 GCA_000969725.1 Ophiothrix spiculata | reverse complement strand
CGATTTTCTATGCATAAAAAAAAATAAAACAAGCCACTTTTCTCGGACCTTACTTCTGGCTGTTATTGGCGCTCGTGTGTTCAATACTCTATAAACAGACTCTGTTGCGGGATCCATATTATATCCCCTGTATTCTACATTGTGAACTGATGGTTTTGTATTGTGTAAGAGATTAGTAATGACTGATTAGGATTGACCAAACCAAATCACTGCGTATTAATATTTTTTACATGATTTTGGTATTATTTTGGGGCTAATTTGGTTGCAACACATGGACAAATATTAAACATAGGTTCATTTGAATATCCAGCAAGATTTTGTACGTTGCTATAATTCGAGAAATATGAACTATTTACATCCTTGTATGGTCATATATTGTTAGATGTGCGCACGTTGTTGCATATAAGATTAACAGAGTATAGATTGGAAGTGCCGTATTGATAAAGTTACTAGTTTTGAAGTGCTATAGATTAGTTCACTACATCAGTTCGGTTTTGTCCGTTTGGTTTACTTTACCCAGTGGTGTTTTTTTTTTTTTTGTTTTGGGGGGGGGGGCAAGACAAATTTCTGGTGGGCAAAAAATGAAAAAATTAACGCGCGCTAAAAAAAAAATTGGACCCAAAATTTAATTTGCGCTACTTTTTTCGGACAAATTTGTTTATTTTGGCTAAAAAACGCATATTTTTGACTAAAATAATGATAGTGAAATACGTGTGAAGCGCGCAAAATTTGTACATTTTATGTCTAAATGATCAATAAAAAGGAGTAATTGAGAGAAATTTGCGCCTAAAAGCTTCTGATTTTTTTTTCTTGGGGGAGGGGGTGTGCAAATGTGGTGCCGCCACTGACTTTCAGTGGCTTAGTCAGACCATACTTTATTATACTAATTCTTCCCACGTAAAATAAATAAAAAGGAAAATTTCTTCAATGCCAGTTTCGAACATTTTCAACCGTAACGTACTTATTTTTTTATCTTGTTTTATGTACCCAATAACTATTTTATTGATCATTTCATTTTTAGATGGACTGCTTATACACCGTACGTAAATTTTGACACCGATATTAACCCACGTCTTATGGCGGAAAATATTGCCAAAGAAAAATGGAGCGGAGAATTATTTGATAACATTAAAAGGTAATATACTCGTATATACAACACTTAAAAAATGTTTGTGTTTTGCCTTATCCCCGAAGCTGCATCGGCGCCGATGATACGGCAGACCGTGCCGTAATTAACACTTAAGTAGTCAAGGGGGAGCCACATGGACCCAACATTATTTGGTTTTTGCGCGTTAGAAGAAATTTTTCATCGCCCTTCCATGTATTTGTCTATTACTTTACCATGCCCTTCACTTGGTGGCAAAAAAAATTCAAATCGACCAACCCCTTCCCATGCTAATTAGCATAAATAAGCATTTTCGAGGGCGCTCTTCAAATTTGTTTTGCCCATAAAATCGTAAAGGATTTTGGCATAGGCCCAAAACAACGTATTGACGCTTAGTAGTCAATGTTTTGAAATTTGAATGAAAAGTGAACTTGATCTTAATCTATAACAATGGTTTAAAATTGACAACAAAGGTCAAAATTGCCCCCCCCCCCCTTCAAATTTCTTACAAATTTGTACAATCTTAGCCAATTATTGTTTGGGTTACGTGCTGATAATGAGCAAGCGTACTTTCAATTAAATAACAGGTACGTTGAACACAATATAAGCTGCCGTATCAACCGATGCAGCATGTGCCGTTTCATCGATGATACGTTACATAAAAGATCGATGATACGGCATACTGAGTGCCGTATCATTGATGATACGGCATTAGCGTGCTGTATCGTCGATGATACCGAATGATCGAGATATCAGAATTTTGAGAAACGCTTGCCGATATATCGATATTTCGGTGAATCGGGTAATCGGCATAACAACATGGCTAATTGTCTGATGTGTTTGATGACATTTTTACGTCACTCTAAACTCATCTTTCAACCTGGATAATTTAGAATATTCATCATGTTCATGTTGGTTTTTTGTGTGTGCATAGGTTACATCAGACTCATTACGAACAGTTTGGAGAAATAACTGGACATGTTAGTATTGCTGGACAATCACAGATTTCAGTTTCTGCGAAAGGCATCAGAGATCGATCGTTTGGTAAGAAAATATGGCTCTTCACATGGAGGCCAGTCAGTTACTGGGTACTGCGCATTCGTCTCCCCAATAAACATTACTGTACTGGCCCAATACTGGCTCTGTAAGGTTTTCCAAATTGAGACAAATAGGGTTTGCCTGTACTGAGCCAGTACCGTGACTTTTCCACAACTGGCCCGGTAATGGGTCTGTAAGGGTTTAGTACCGTTTGCACATTGGTAAACTTTAGGCCCAATACATTTGCCCAAACCGACCCATTATTGAGCCAGTAACAGCCTCATACAACTTAAAAGGACCCTGTCAACAGCTATATCGGTCCAATTCTGGCCCACAATCAAAATTGTAATGGACCAGTTCTGGTACCGTAAGTTCATTTGCTACATTTTGTCTTCATTTCAATATAAGTGTCTCGTGGATTTGCTGTTATCGTACACCAAACATGCCAAATCTGATTTGTGATTTATCAAATAAAAACATTGAAAGTCAGCGTGTATTTTTTCAAGCCTGTCAGACTCATAGACTAGTCATAGTGCAAAATTCAACTACTAGTCCAAAATTCAACATCCACGTACGTGCGTATACATAATATAGTCTATGAGTCTGACGGGCCTGAAAAAATGCCCGCTGACTTTCAATGTTTTTATTTGATAAATCACAAATCAGGTTTGGCATGTTTGGTGTACGATAACAGCAAATCCACGAGACACTTATATTGAAATGAAGACAAAAATGAACTTACCTTTTATTGTAAAATATTCCCGAAATTCGTGACAGTATACTTGCACACGTGCACATGAAAAATATCGTCTGCTAATTTTAACGTAATCGAGCTAATTGCGCATGCGTGGCTCCGCCTCACAACGCCGATATTCTGTTGCAAGGCGGAATTCATAACAACTAAATGATATTCAAAGCTGACATTTTTAAAGTCATTGGAATAATGTACACCTTTTTAAGTTCGATGATAACTGCCAACTACAAAATACTGGGAAAATGATGATCCAACCCTTACAAAAATTAAAAAAATTACAGAATTTTGTTTCGAGTGTTATCCTAGAGGTAGAGGCCATTCTCTAAAAGTAAACATTCATGCTATATATTATCAGGAAAGAGGTTAATATGTTTGATTGTAAAACATGCATTGCTTTTACATTATTAGATAGTACCAGCATTTAGTAATAAACAATTAAACAGTCACTAGATTTTCACCTGTAGCGCACAAATGAAGTTTGCTGCATTTACGGCTCCTTTGGATTGGACGGTCACATATGGGCTTACCGGCATGTTTATGTCAAGACAGGTCGTTTCTTTGTGAAAATTTGATGTACTTCCTCACGGCAATTGTGGACCCTATGTCAGAAAGATTAAGCTTAATCAGGTCCCTGACACTTTATCCCCATATACTTCATAGCTCATTTGATTACTATTTCTCAATAGTCGCTGGTTAACGTTTCTTCCCTGATCACGGGATCAGTGGCTCCAATTAGCGTAACTTGCGTTACGTAATGTGTGGACAAAAACGAGGTTACAAAATGAAGCATGCTGCTCAAATATCGATAAATCCTGACATCGTCCTTGATGTGTGTTATGCTTAATCGAGTACAAGGTGTGCAACATTCTTCATTTTGTTACCTCATTTTTGTCTATATATTACGTTACACGTTACGCTAAATTGGGGCCATGTTTTTAGCTCAGTGTCATCTCTGTTACTCTATTGCTTAATTTCATTGAGCCTAATTTCCTTCTGTATCTCATGTTTACAGGTCCAAGAAGATGGGATGGTTTTCACTCGTATTGTATATTGTTTGCCGTTTTTGAAGTAAGTTTTTTTACATGCAATTGATGACAAATTTTTATTTCAGCGATGTGTACCATCAATTATAAACATAAGTTTCTTTTTGTGGAAAAGGTAACCATGTCCAAGAGAAAACGATCAGTGCGCATTGGCGTTCCCATTTTGCTTTACCATTTACGCGTTCTTAGTTCTAACACATTTTTCGACAAAAAGATGGACATAAATATACTGTTCTGGGTGTATAGGGGACGAAATCATTGTTTCTTTGTTCCGAATCGATGATAAACCACAAAATGTCATCCTTCTGTTGCTTGCTGTTGCTGTACTCGTCGACGGTTACCGAAGACTCAGAAAGTTGGGATTTGTAATCCCAGATTGACCAATGTTTGAATATTCATTCAAGATTTGGCGTAATTTTTATATGACTTCCGATGCCTTTTTCTATTTCCTCACTGAGCCATGCTTTTGTGGTCTTATGTTCAACATTACAATATTTCTCCATTTAGGATGGGACCTCTCTTCACGCAGGAGCCTTTTGCATGCCAAAGACATTTTCACAGTGAGTAAATAACTTTCCTTTAATAACTGTACATATTATGTTGGTTCTATTTTTTGCTGTTCAAACGCAGACTAAAAAGTCCCGGGGGGGGGGGGGGTAACTGATATTGGTTTCCGGGTAACCACCCAGGTTCCGAAGACCGAAGGGGACCCTATGTGAGACCAAACATTTGCAAAAATGGATGAAATGATACCCTATCTGAGACCATAAATCCACCTTATCTGTTAGAATGGACACCCTATCCGGGACCATGCCTGTTCAAAAGAATACCTTATCTGAGACCGTGACGAAATAATTATTACAAGAAATCATAGGTTAAATGTAACTGTACACCATTTGGACACTCTTAAGGAGTGTGTCTTGGTACACTGTAAAAACTCCGGTGTTAAATTAACACCAGCTGGATTCAATATAGGTCCAATCTGGGGCGGTGTTAATTTAACACCATTGTGGTGTAATTTTAACACTTTTCGGTGTTGTTTCATCACCCTTTAAAGTTAAAGCTGGTGTTAAATTTACACCATTCCAGATTGGACCTGTATTGAATCCAGTCGGTGTTAAATTTAACACCACAGTTTTTACAGTGTATTTGAAGCAATTTAAGGCACCATTATCATTAGTTCAACCATTTCTTCATATTTTAATACCTTATCAGAAACTGAAAGGCCAAATTTGATACCCTATGTGAGACCTTCAGAATACCAGGTCGATTTTGATATTGCAAGTCTCGAGACCTGGCCAGGTCTCGCTTTTTTGGTAACGGTGGTTACCCGGTCAAAATACCCAGTTACCCCCCGGGAAAAAGTCCCAGGTCCATTTCATTCCTTTACTTACCAGCATATTGACAGTACTATAATAATCTACCAAATGTGCATATCTATATATATGATGACTCACCCCGAAAAGGGGGACTTGATGAAACTGATGAAAATAAGCAGCAAAAAATAAAGCAAATATAAAAGGAATTTCCAGCAGATTTTCTGTTTCGGTCGTCTTGATCAATTTCAACAGGTAAGGTGTCAGCTTAGAAAATGCTGTGACAAATGGAACGATAAAATCAAAATTGATATCATCTGCAAAGTCCCCCCTTTCGGGGTGAGCCATCACATATTTTCTCAAGCAACTTACAGGTGCTCACACGTCTTTCTACTTCTCCTATTCTTCCTCTTGTTTACCAAATATGATGAGAAGGTCCTGCAATATTTGTTTTCTTATTTCACCTTTACATGACTTTTATGCTCTCCGTTCTGACTTTTCCAAAGGAGTTACTTACATTGACATGGTATTATAATACGTTATAGATCAGCGTGGCCGAGCGGTTAGAGCAGAGATTGTAGGTTCGAGCCCCGGGCCGGGCGGTTTTCGTCTCCGAAACTTTACTCTACTTGCCCCGGGGTCGGACAGTAACGTAAAGCCGTGGGTCCCCTGTACGAATAGACTCCTTCATGGGGTATGCATGTTATGCAAGCAAGTACAATGTATATTGATTGATTGATTGATATCTATAATTGACATACTCCCGCCGTTGATGGGGTAAATCCACAGAACCGGACGGGGAATCGGAACTCAAAGCGAGACCAAGTATGATTTATACACTACTTGCTCTCGCTCTGAGTTCCGTTCCCCTTCCGATTCCGACTGGCATCACTGAAATTATTTGGTACCAACAACGCTAATGTTGTTGAACAGTTTTAAACTTCTTTTTAACTCTAGATTGTAGTATGCCTTGTTCCCACCCCGCCCCCCCCCCCTTTATATCTGATGAACTTCCAAATTCTATAACAACAACTTCCAAAAGAGTCATAAAGTCCCTAAATTGAAGACCTGCATGAAATGTGAAAGTTTTCTTTTGATTTGCACAATTTTTCAACAATGTTAACTTCATATGTATTAGTTTTACCAATACTCCTAAGTTTCCTGATGCTACTATTTCTTTACCTGATCCACGTAATGTTATTGTCATATCATTATTTTCATTTCAGCTTGAAAAGTGGATTTATAATTGACAAAAACAATACAAAAATTGGCATGGTATCGTCGACGTTAAGCCTGCATGATTTATTATCACCAGAAATACTGTCTGAAAAGTTTTCTTTTACAATCAAAATGGAGAGTAAGTGCACTTATTTCATAGATTTCAAAGGAAGTATAAGGTTTTTCGTTTCATGTAGGATCCAATTTGACATGTGTATGATTTACTTGATTAACTTTGACCTCTGAAATGCATTTTGTAAGGGTTCACACTCAGCATGCTCCAGTTGCTTATTGTTTTACAAGAGAGGTGCTAATCTGGTTTTACTGGTCACTGAGGGGCTAAAGAAAGTATGGGATCAGGTCAGATCAGGCTTATAATGTAAATATATAAATAAGACATGAAAATTGGGTATACTAGTACACTGTACAGTATATTATACGAGGGTCATTCAAAAAGTTCTACCTGTTGTATCATAACTTTTGTTCTGTTAAAGATAGCTACTTGAAAATTGGTACAAATATAGCTTAGAATGTCATCTACATATGATTAAAAAATCTAATTAAAACCTTTTCTAGATTTTGTGCAGGTGTCCTGAAAACCGCGGTAAGATTTGGTACACCGGAAACGGTCAAAATATGTGCATCATTTTTAAAACTGGCTCAGGTACAGTGAATTAAAAAGGTCATAATATAGCCATGTAGTATTGCTATATACAATACAAATTATATAAAGCATAAGAATGGACATACAATTGTAAGGGATGATTAAAAAATTGACCCTAACTGAAAATAATGGACACCAACAAGCACAACAATAAAAAAGAACAAATAGCCCATGCAGACAAATTATCAAAATCACTAAAGATACAGTTTAGGAAGAAACTGACTTTAACAAAACAAGATGTAAAATAGTGACATTATGAAGCTTTATTTTTGAAGAAATTTTCATAGTACATCATAAAGGAAACTACATTTGATTTTTTGACCGAAAATTGTGGTGTATCATCTTTAAATGTTGTTTTTGACATAAAAAAAGCACTTGGAAAGTCAGGTCATAGAGAAGCATGCTATGCTAATATTCGTAACCTAAGAGGATACCAGACACCTTTTCAAATATTGGGATTCTGGGTAATTTCTATCAGTAACAAGTTTACTTTATCAGTTGCATATGACTTGTAGGTTCACTTTCATTCCAATTTTGTTCAGTAACTTCCATGATTTTTGGGTATACAGATGGTTATTCATACATTAGCTGCACATGTAATTTCAGGTGCAATGTCATATGACATTTCACCGTTTCCGGTGTACCAAATGTTACTGTGGTTTTCTGATCACCTGCAAAAATGTAGAAAAGGTATTGAATGATTTTTAGACCATATGTAGACAACATTCTGAGCTATATTTGTGCCAATTTTCAAGTAGCTACCTTTAACAAAACAAAAGTTATGATACAACAGGTAGAACTTTTTGAATGACCCTCGTATATCTCCAAAACTAGAGAGACTGAGGTTAAATTTGGATTTACAATCACCACAAATACTACTTCTGATCTGGTTGAGCCCTGGGAAATAGAATATGATCACTTCAGATAGGCCTTCTCATCTTTTAATAGGCACTATATTTATTGGACTAAAGTCATCAATTTCCTCTCGTCGGTTAATAATGTGCTATGAATTAGTGACATATTCATTTAATAAAAAGCCAAATTTAAAATTCAGTCAGCATCGAAATTTGCTTTCATGGAAAACATTTTCACATTAAGATAATTTTAGTTATGTGTGCCTCATGGTAGACTCATAATATCATCTGTCTTATATGAACTAGCTTGCCCATTAATGTCCATCTGTGACGGTTATTTACAACCAGGGGTTAAGGGGTTTTAGGCATGACCTTACCTATAAGTTTGACCCTATAGGTGACCCTTGAACTTGGGTCCTTGACCTGACCCCAATAGGACACTGCCAGGTATCTGTTCATGCAGCTGTGGTCCAGGTAAGGTGAGGGGTTAAGGATTATGACCGTGACCTCAAATTACCTCGGATGACCATGGTCAATTTTATGAGCAGTTTTAGGATTCAACTTCAAATGACCTTTGAGTGACATTGAACGACTTCAGCTCCGATATCTGAAACCCTAGTCTAGGGAATGGAAGATTGACTCTGAAAAGGGTGTCTAGAGAACTGAAGAGACCAAAAAAGGACCCTTCAGAACTAGTTTTGGGGGCAAAATTAGTTATTTTTATTAATTAGTATCATAAGGAGTATAGGTACAGCATTTAATCTGATTAAATTATCTACTATTTTTTCCAATCGCCTTTGTATTCAATTTCTTTTCAGATGGCATGAGATACACAGTATCTATTTCCGTTGAGCCAGGGTCAACAGTTATCCTATATCCGGATGATACACCAGACATCAAGATATTGGAGAGGAAATCCAAGTTGGATCTGGACGGCATAAAAGGCAATGGCATCTGTGAAATTCTTAAAAGATAGAGGACATAAAATTACATATATTGGACGACTATACGTGTACTGCATTTGTATTGGTTCTTGTCAACCAATTATATTTACGCGGGACATTTGAGAGGGCCCGTTGATTCCACGGTATTGGTGACAAAATATCCGTTTTTCCCACCTTTTGACATTTTACGTATTATTATTATTATTATCAAAAAGATGTGCAATTTCTGAATAATTCTACACCATTGTTTGTTAATGACAAGCCTTGGTAACTTACTACTGGAACTGTACACCCAAGAAGTGGATGAATACTACTTTTGAGTGATGATTGAAGACTTGAGAAACAAAACTACGGGGACTATATGAAGTAAATAAATCTATAACTGGAACTAACTTCGCAACCGTGCAATGTTGCGACCATTATTTGGTCTTCAACAGGCATCATGATTCCTGGATTTGGTCACTGCAAGTGACGTCACGAAGAACTACTGAACTGTTCACTCATGCAGTGGATGAGTTACATATATACATTTATATACCGACTGGCTTGATTTGAGCAAGTCGATAGTAAGTTACTATTACCCTCTCAAAACAAAATCTGTATATAAAACAAATGACCTCTCAAAACAAAATGTGTATATAAAACAAATATTGACTGCTCTTTCATTCTGGCAATAGTATACAAATATATACTGATCTCTGGGTAAAACTATGGACCTGAAGTGACTAAAATAGGTAAAGTTTAGTCACTGAAGAACCATAGTTTTAATCCAGAGATCTGAAAATGTCAGTATATATTTGTTTTATATACTGTATAAATAATGTTTACTTGCCGGACGGCCTAATTTAATTCATCTTATTTTAAAAAATGCACTAACAAAATACTTTAACCATGAATGCAAGCAATAGGTTGATTAGCGTATTGGCTAGCGCGTCTAAGTTTGTTGCGCGCGCAAGTCCATGCGTGAAAATGACGCGGCTATAAATTACGCAGAAAACCCGTAAATAGTCTTTTTAAAACCAGTACATAGTCTTATCAAAAGAACTATTTATGGGTTTTTCTCAAGATGGTTGAAACTATTTGAAATGTCATAGGGTATCAACATGCTTAAATTTATTAATACAGTATATA